>PVLA01006348.1:48374-83015 GCA_004027455.1 Hydrochoerus hydrochaeris | reverse complement strand
TCCATCAAGAAATCAACTGATAACAAATGTTGGTGAAGCTGCGGGGGAAAATGGAACACTGCTCCACTGTTGGTGGGAATGTAGACTGGTGCAACCATGATGGAAATCCATATGGAGAATTCTCAGAAGACTAGGATTGGAAGCCCCATTCAATCCAACTATCCCCCTCCCGGGCATTTTCCCCAAAGAACTGAAAAGTTCCTATCACAGTGATATATGTCCACCCATGTTCATAGCTGCACAATTTGTGATAGCTAAATCCTGGAAACAACCAAGTTGCCCATCAACTGCAGAGAAGATGAAAAAGATGTGGCATTTTTATACAATGGAATATTACTCAGCTATAAAAAAGGATAATCTTGAGGCCTCCATAGGCAAATAGAGACAACTTGAGACTGTCCTCATTAGTGAAATAAATAAGAATCATATTTATAAATGTCGTATTGTGTCTTTAGTGTAAAAAGTAAATAAGAACTACAAGTGTAATAAAACCAAAATGTGCAATTGCTATTGTAAAAAAGAGAGGAAAAGAAAGTGCTCTAAGGGATATAACTGCATGTATGTTTGAGTGTGTAAAATAGATGACCATATTGCTGAATCTTTGTTGGATCTTTGAGCAAAACTGTTTTTAGTCTGACTGTTTGAATATTTACTATGTACCCTTAACTTTGTAACTTGAACAACTACATCCAAGATGACAATACGTAATTTTCAAATTACTGATTTCTTAGTGGGGCTTTTTCTCAATCTCCTTTCTCTTCCTTTCTTTTAGAATTCTGTATTATTGCTACCCTTTTTTTGTTTTTGTTTTTTTCTTTTTTAATAAAATTTTAAAAATGTATAATTGCTATTGTAAAAAAAGAGGAAATAGGAAGTGCTGTAAAAGCTATAGCTGCATGTATGTTTAGATGTGTGGGATTGATGACCATATTTCTAGGTTCTTGTTGGATTGTTGAACAGATCTGTTTGCACTCTCACTGCTTTAGTGCCTACTTTTTGTGCTTTAATCCTGTACCTGGGATAACTATTTCTAAAAGAACAATGTGTAATGTATCAACTAGTGATTTCTTACTATTTATCTTCTTTTCTTGAAATTCTGTAATATTTCTACCTTTTTCCTGTTTTTTTCTCTTTGAATAAAAAAATGAAAAAATTACCTTTAGACTACATATATTAAGTATATATGAAATTATAAGTGAATTTTGTTTTTTAATTTGGTTTTCATTGTGGAGAATCTCAATGAATTTATGCCAGTGTTTCCAAATCTCCCTGCAAAGTCTGAAATTCAAAGAGACATGTCCTTATAAACATCTTGAATACGGAACATTTAGTTTGTACTATTATTCCTATTTTATTGATAAACAAATGCAAGTTTATAGTAATATTACAAAGCTAATAACCTTCATTCTTTATTTTCCAAATTCTTATTTCAACTGTATTTTTATTTTAGTTCATTAGGATGTATGTATAGTACACAATGTTTAAATTCGTTGTCGGAAATTGGTACATATATATAACACATCCCAATTCATTTTTCCCATCCTCCATCCTTCTCTTCCCTACCCCATCTCTGTATCTTGATCCGTTTCTCAACTTCTTGAACAACAAGTTGAGGTGAAATCATGACCCAGATTCAGTTTTAGTTTCAAGCAGTAGAGATGATCAGCACTAGGTATAGGTATTCATTTTATCTCTGTGTTAATGAAGATCATATCTTTTGCTTATAATGACATCTTCTTAAAGCCTAAAGCAAAAGAGAAGTTGCTTTCCACAACAGGAGCCACTTATACCTGCAAGCATCTCCAATGAAGTGAAAGAATTAAAGAGAACCTAAACTAAAAAGAATAATCATGCTTTTGTCTTTGTTTTCTCTTTTACACTTTCCCTTTCCCATCCTCTTCAATTTTGTCTTTATTTACATATTTATTGTTTATACCTTGTTCCTTATTCCATAATCTCTGAGTAACCCCTCTTCCTGGTATTTAAATGTACATGTTAGGGCACAGTATCATCCTTGATGAACATGTTTATATTTTCACATCATCAATTCCTTGAGAACAAGGGCCTTGGCTTAACTGATCCTGGACTTTTAGTGTTTGCCTCTGAATATGTCCCCTGAAGACACTTGATCAGTTTTTATGGAATTAAGCAAAGTTTTATTAAAAGTCTGGAAGTGTAAACAAAGTAAAGTTGAACTTCAGTCTGTGGAGCTACTTACTTATGCACTAGACTCGTCTGGATCATGCTCAGCAGTGCACATGGTTCCTTTAAATTCATTTTACATGTGAGGGAACTAGGCCAGGTCTTCAGAGTGAAATTTACTACCTTATGAAACATTGAGACAAAATTAATGGATGCAATCTCCCAAAATGGCCTTTTGGTGAAAATAGAGATAGACATGGTCACTGAAGAGTTACTTTATAGTTTCCTGGGGTTTAAATTATCAGAGAAGATATCTTATTTCCCTCCTGTGCTATATTCCTTCCCTAAAATTATCCTACCTCTGCAGTAAATCCAACTAACATAGATTGACATAAAAAACAAAATCCAGAAACAGAGACGAACATAAAAGTATTATGCAAGAAATTTTCTCTTTATACTTTACTCATAGGTTTAAAATAGATTTAATAATTCAAAAATGTTTAATAAGGAAATAGAACTCAAACAATGATATCATGTGTGTGTGTGTGCATGTGTGTGTGAAGTTTCTATGTGTAGAAAAGTTCATACTTTTATTAAAGAATGTGATAAGTAGATAGATGATGATCTAAAATCTGAAAGTGCAATAAAGTGAGTAGGAACACCATGATTATAAAGAGAAGTTGGCAGAAAAAGAAAGGGATAAACAATTAAAAATAAGGATAATAGAAACACAGATTCATGTAAATAAAATAAGTGAAAAGTTAAATAGAACATTAAATGAATAAAATAATGAAAAATACAACAGAGTTAGAATTTCTGTGTTCATACTGCTTGGAAATAGAAGATTTGGAAATAGAGATATCATGTAAGTACATTTTCAGAAAAATAAAACCAATAAAACCATTCATCAAAGGATCAATATTATGCTATGAATAAAATATTTTGAAACATAATCTCTACAAAGATATAAAGTTTTGCCATTAAAATGACACTAACACACTGTAATAAAAATTGTCTTGATCTTAGAAAATATGGTAGAAGTGTAAAGAATTTTTTTTAGTTTGAAAACTGCTGATTGAAATCTTCCTCTATAGAATTTGGACATTTTTGTTTCTTTTTAAACATTTTTCATGAAAATACCCCAAAGTTTAAATGAAATACAATTTTTAGGTTATTTTTCTTTGTTGATTTTCACAGTGCTGTTTTTTCCTCTTTCAAAAGATGCCTTATGTAAGTTAAAAAAAATACAAAAAGATCAGCACTCAAAAGTGGAGAAATATCCTGAAGAGAATGAATATGATAGAAGAATGGTTCAGCTCCTTCTATGTGTGTATCTATAGGAGTAGGTATTTTTCTGCTTTCTTCCATAGCTAAGGTTGGGATGATGTGATACATCCTAATTAATGTAAGTTTTTAAAATTTTAGAATAAATGTTCAACCAATGGAACTGAGGTTATTAAAAGAAGCAAGAACTATCAGTTTTCTGAGCAAATTTTGTACATACAGCTCAGTGGTATCACTTCTCTGTGTCCTTACCTCACACAGCTCCTTGTCCTCAGGATAAAACAGAGTGCAAGCAACAGCTCAAACCCAGTTCTGGTCAGCAAGTATTTCATTAGACCACATAAAAATGCCCAGGATTCTTGTTAGAGCACTTACAGTGGCAAAGTTCCCTTAATCCAGTTGTATCATAATGAGGCTCTGAGAACAGAAACGTTCAAGTAGCTCTTTATGATTCTAGTAGAGTCTCAGGTGAACAGGATTAAAAATTAAATACTTCTTTACAGAACAGTAAGGAAACTATTTACTTCAAAATCAACATTTTTTTTTCTTTAGAGTTCTTTTTGTCCTAATAAACATTGCTGTTCATTTGGTGGTTGTAGAGCATGGAAGAGAGGCTTTCAAGCAGCACCCATGTCCCTGAACCCCTTTCTCAGAGACACAAGTTCATTTAGTCAGGTTAAGGGTCTGGCAGAACATTAATGTGCAACTACTGTCAAAACTGTGTTGCAGAAAGCTGCCAATTGGCAGGTCATGTTGGTGAGAATATTGACTCCCTGTGCAATTATGGAGTACCTGTGATGACCTTGACCCATCGAGGTGCTAGGAGCATAATAAAGGTGGGCTCTGAAGGCCAATAACACCAAACAGAGAATAAAGGTTTCGTTTCTGTGCATCTCCCCTCTACATTTTAGTTTATCGACGCCTAGTTGCTCTTTAGGACATAAAGCTCTTTGAAGTAAAACAAGGAGAACCGATCTAAGTGGGACTTGTAAATAATTTGGAATTAGGTTTTGGGTGTGTAACATTCTGCGATGAAGACCTCTTTTGAACTGAAGTAGACACACTGCCTCACCTCTGAATACGTTTCCAGCATGTATTCTAAAACATGAAGTCATACTTCTTGGTCTCCACTATGAACTTGGTGTCTTTCTAGACAGGTAACAGGATAGGAAAGGAAGCCAGTTGCTTCTAAAATCATTGTTCCAGGTATAAATTGGAAATTCTTTCAAATATTTTTGAAGCCACACTCTAATGTGTCAGATGTACCCTAAGATTTTGATGTTAATTTCACTTTGGCGCTATACTTTGCTTTTACTCATAACAAGATAGAGAAACAAAATTGACTATTTTTAGTTAAGATTTATTTTCTCCCACTCCTGTATTCCACATGCGTACATCAAGATTTTGACACACAGAAAACTGAAGCATATCATCTTATGTATTAGTAAGTAATTTTTCTGTGTTTTAAAAATCTTCCATATGTTGAGTCATGTCACCATTATCCATGTTACATCACAAATTCCTCCTAATCAGAGACTATGCATGTCTAAATCTCTCTGTAGCAGCATTAATGATCATAGTTTTCAAAAAGTTATCTCTATGTATACAGAAATCCATGTCATTTCATCAGCTCAGTAGACCATAGAGCCTTCCACAAATAGCTTTGAGCCCCGAGGCCAGTCTGACTATTGGTTAATGCAAATAAGCATTGCAAATGTTTTTGCTGTGCCTCAGTAACCACAATCCCATTTGAAACAGAATTATGTATTATGGCATTACTAGGCAGATCCCTTCAAGCAAAGCAGGATCTGCGTGCAGTTATAGAATGTTCAAATTGGTTTCTTTTTAAATAGAGGCAGGTTTGGGTTTGCTGACCAAATCAATTAGAGTACTTTCCCACAGTCATTCTCAGAATCAGTAATTGCCTTTCAAAAGCACTGAAGAATAACAAGGACCCAGACAATAGATTCAAAGTGTTTAGATATGCATATTGGGGAAACCAACCCAAGACCTATTTATGTAGAGAATGTTCACTTGTAATGTGATCTCTGTATTTATCTCTCCAAATTTTAATCACTTTATACATAATTTGCACTCAATAAAATGCACCAATTATGAGTGCATTGGGGTAACTTTTGACAAGGTATTATCAGCGCCTTAGTCACCTCTACATGTCTTTCCTACTGTCTTTACAGGAAATTCCAAATCTATAATCATGGTGCTGACATGATCTAAATATTATTACTATAGCTTAGCTTGGTATTTTAAAAATCTTTTAAACATTTAATTATATAGTAAGTATCCTACTGTCAAGCTTTATTTACTTGAATGGTTGTGAGATACATTCATAAATCTAATCTGTATATACATAGACCAATGCTATTGCATACATTAATAGCTTATCTCTTTTTTCATTAGTTCTGTTTTTCTGTTTTCTAGTTGATGTGTATCAAAGTTGTTCCCAGTTTGAGACTTTTATGATTTAAGCTAATGTGCACATCTCATATATTTGCATGACAAATATTTTCATTCCTTTTGAGTAAATTCCTAGGATACCAGATCATGTAATGAAGGTATATTTTACTTTCAAAGATGATGATAAACTGCTATCCAAAACAATTTACTATTTCACATTACATACCAGAAACATTAGACAAGTTCTAGGTGCTGCATATTTGTTCTAGCACTTGGTATTGTCAGTCTTAAATTTTAACCATTATAGTATTATAGAGTTTGTTCTTGAAGTTTGAGCATCTTGGACATTTCTAATGACTAATGATTTTGATTATCTTTTAAACATGTATATTAGCCATTTGAATATTTGGTGTGAAGTATTTGTACAAGTCTTTTCTCCATTTTCAGTAGGTTGCTCATTTTTCATTATTAAATTCATATTGATTTTTGTTACTACATTAAATACCTGACAGAATCTAACTTCATGAAATAAGAGATTTATTCAGCTCATAGTTAAAGGCATTGCACTTGTACCAGCTCAGTTCTGGTGAGGGCTTTCAGCTAAATCACATCATGACAGAGGACAACAGCAGGTGGCCATGGCAGGAGTACACAGGGAAGCAGGATTGCATCTCAAGTAGAAAGACAGAGAGCCGGAGAGGGCGAGACTCAGGCATTTATACTAATTTACTCGCATGGGAACTTATTCCAGAACACTGGTATTATTTTTCTAGAACAGTGCCCCCAGTTACCTCTAGATCCACCTATTGGCTTCCAATGCCACCAATTTGAGAACAAAACCTCCAACATATGAATCTTTGGAAAGACAAACAGCAACCACATCATAGCAGAATTCTATGGATGTATGTATTGTTGTACGTATGTATTAGGAATATTTTATCTCAATCTGTGGCTTACCTTTTGAACTGCTAAAGTTTTAAAGTTTGGTGCACTTTATTTTACCAGTTATTTTACCAGTGTTTTCTGTCAAAGAAATCTTTGCAGTTTCTCTCTCTCTCTCTCTCTCTCTCTCTCTCTCTCCCCCTCTCTTTCTTTTCTTTTCTTTCTTTTCTTTTTTTCTTTCTTTCTTTCTAACCAGTGATCAAACTCAAGACCTCACACTTGCCAGGCCTGAGCTTATGCCACTGAGATAAATCCCCAGCCCAGAATTTTCTTAGAAAACATTTTTTCCTATATTTTTTCTAGAGTATTTGTACTTTCAACTTCACAGTAAGGCATCTGAGACACTTGCTCATTTTGGTATGTAATACAAAATAGAGTATGAGATTCATTTTTCTTTTTCACATCTAAATCCAATTGTTTTAGCATCATTTGTTGTATAAACTTTTCCCATCAATATTATCTTAGAGTTTGGAGTTAAAAAAATCAATTGACCAGAAGTATGTGGCTCTAATTGTAGTCTTTTTAATTATTATTTTTTTTGTTCATATGTTTGTACCATGTGAATAACTCCTGTAGTTACAGGGTAAGTCTTGAAATTAGCTTATGTATTGCTAAAGCATTTTCCAGACATTGTTGCTCTCTTTGAATGTGCATAAAGATAATTAGAATCAGTTGGTCAATTTGAATAAAAATTTCTACTAAGATTTTGCTCAATGTTGTTTCAAGCTTAAACAGTGATATAAAGTCAAAAGAAGTGTGAGTAGTGAGAGTTTCAATTTAATCACTTTGGTGTTTTTTAATTTCTTTCAGTATTTTTAAAGTTTTAGGGTACAGGTCTTGTGAATTTTTTTACAGTTATTTCTATTGATATTAATAATTATTATTAATAATAAGATGATGCTACTGTCAATAGTACTTAGTGCTTTTTATGCAATTGTAAGTGGTATTTTTAAAATGTTGATTTAAACACCTAATTAAAATTATTGGTATATAGCATTATGAATAAAGTTTGCATTTTGAAACCTATTACATTTTTAATTTCATTTACTGATTTTACTAATTTGGTACTATCTTTTTTAAATAGTTGAGTCATATGCAAATGAAGGACATTTTTACTTCTTTCTCTTTAAACTTTATGCATTTTCTTTTCTTATTATCCTGATATAATAAACTATCTTTTTGATATATTGCTGAGTTTGATTTATTAATGTTTTCTTTACAGCTTTTGAGTAATAATTTAGGTTGAACTGTAAGGTTTTTTTTTTTTACAATATCCTTGTTATGATTTATTATCAGAGTTATGTCAGTGTCTTAAGAATAGATAGGGAAATAAACTTTTCTTATAGTTGGAAAAATATTGGCATTTTTCATCAAAATCTTTAAAAATATTTGAAGTTTTTTTTAACCTGTTTGAAGTTTTAATTATGACCTTTTTTGCTTAAATTCTCTAGTGATAACATTCAAATTACAAAGAAGTAGAAGCAATGGAAACCACATCTTGTGAATGTTTGTGTAGCAATCATACCTGCCTTGCATTGTAAAGGAGGACAGGCTTACTGGTCTGGGCTGTAAAATTCCCATTAGTCATTACACAGACATAGAAGAATGGGCCTCATAATCCTCTTCTTTCTACTTTACTTTGATCTATAATCTATAGCTTGCAGTCTTTGGATTTCATAACAAAGTATCTCTTTATTGAACTGACATTGAAAGTCAGACAGATAATTGATAATCATTGTTGCTCCTCACTGCCAGAATATTTTCCTGATGGGAATGAGTTCTGTTTCTCCTTCCACATGTGCCAATTTCCCCTGGGGCTAGACTGTGGTTCAGTAGTTTATCCTTCAAAGCCTTTCCTCTAGGGCACTTTGCCCTACAGAATTCTTACTGGCTTAGTTGTATTTGTTTGTTTGTTTTATTTAGTTCTTCCTAGCATAACTATTTACTCTTATAATATGTAGCTATTCCTATGTGACCTTGAAAAAAAAGATATGCTCTCTAAGGTGTTTTTCCATTACCAGTGAAAACACATGAGCTCAGAATTTTATTCTTTTCAGCCAAGCAGCCAAGGTATGGTTGTGCAAGAAATACACAAAGGAGAAATGTTTAGTTTTGGTAAAATAGAAGATATTTGTGAAAATAAATTAATGAACTACCTTTAATGGAAATTTACTTAATCCATAAGTCAAGGCTGATTTGCACTGTCTTCAGTTCTTTTTGTTCTAATTTACAGATACATATGGAAACCTTACTGAGACTAATATTGAATATTAAAAAAAACTTGCAATGGGTACCTGAGTAAGTGAAAATGTAACATCTGTGAGGTAGAAAATATGAGATTTGCATAGGGATCATGTATTGCGTTGAGAAGGGGGGAAGTATAACAGAAGAGTTCAAGAACAACATTAAATATGTTTGAAACAAAAGTGGGCCACATACACAGAACTGAGGCCGGAAATAGAACAAGGGTCGAAATGAGAGGTGGAGTGGAAAAGAATTACCACTTTTGCTGTTACTTGTCATAATATAACATAAGGGAGGCAAAGAAATAACCAGTATAATAACCTGCTGAAAAAATGGACTATATTATAATTATCCCTCAAAGAGAAATGTCATTTTCTTTAAACTTTTTATATCAGAAAAATTACCACTTTAGCTAGAAATTTTCCAAGATCTATAATTCCCTTTATTACCTACTCAAAATTTTTATCTTGCGGGAGTTAAACACAATATATCTAAAAGGTTTAATCAGGATACCAGACTTCCTGGGTTCAACTTTTGGCTCTGTTTCTTATTTTCTGGGTATCCTAAGACTGAAACTTTGTATTTATTTTTTAATCATTTTACAAAATAAGATTTTAGAAAACTTTAAAGGGTTGCTGCAAAAATAAAATTAATAACCATATGTAAATTACTTGTAATAATCTCTGGCATGCAGTCATGAATTGAGAGTATTCTAGTGTTTATTTTTATTATGTATTTTTTCCAAGTTAAATAAACCAACATTTTATTATCAAGTTTTCATATATCACTTTATAGTAGATTTTATCTTCCATTAAAAGACCCAATCTTGATGAATCTTGGATAGTGGCTTATAATATTTAGATAATTTTTCTTTAGTAGAAATTCTGTTCAATGGAACAGAATCTCTTGTGGCATGTAACACAAGGGTTTTATTAACAAGCAAACTATTGTCATTGAATCAAATAGAATAGAGAGTGAGAAATTTATGATAATTTCAAAATAAATAGGTAAAGCTGCATTTTTTTGGAAAGGGAGGAAAAAAACCATCATATATATTTAGATTTAAACATGCATGTATGACACATTTTCAATCATTAGGTCCTAGTGCATCACAATGATTTTCTCCCTTGAAAATACTTTCCAAAATATATAATGAATTTTCAGCATGGGCTGGTGTTGCTGAGAATGTTCATATACAGAGAAAAGCTCTACTCTGACATTTGTTTTATTTGTTCAATGTCTTATTCTCCGAGATAAGAATAAAGGACATCAGTGTGGCTTCCCAAAGTTACAAATCCATCTTGGCCAGAGGGTCATAATTTCCTGTGTTCCATTTGCTCTGTGACTCCCTTGTGTCACAGGAAAGTAATGTTTCAAATACATCACCTTGATGGTGCATTGTATCACCCTGCAGCAAAACTTTTCACCCACTAGATAGACACTTAATTCACATATTCTTCTGAGTTTAACTTTTCAAAAAATTCAAATATTGTTTTGCATGACACAGGTAATACTCATGAACTTATTACCTCTCTCAAAGGCCATCTCTTTTGGCAGCTGTTTCACACTGAATAAAGATGAGGTGTTTTCATTCCATCAATTGAAACTAACATCAGTGCAGCTGTGTCCTATTGAGGGTGAAAGTGAAAATAAAGTGAAAGTGAAAGATTAATTTTTCAGGGGGTCAGGTTCATTTATGGCGAACAGAGTGGCAATTCAAGTCAGGTAACCTCTAGATTATTAATGAAGTTTCTTCAATCCTTAATTTTAATTGTGAGTAGACTCAAAAGTTTAGACATTTTTGTTTTTCATTAGAATTGAAGGTCTATGTTGTAAGGAGCACAGAGTAAAGTTGATTTTTGTTAGTGCCGATTACATTTGATTTAAAGCTATACATTACATGCCAATTATACAACATAGTCATCTGGGAATAAGAAAGACATAAATAAGGGCAGGACACATTGTCAATATGTTTATTTTTTCATATTCATGGATTTCATTCAATTCATATTATGCAATGACTTATTCATTTCTTAAGAGCCAACGTTTTCAGACTCTGGAAATAAAAATAGGAGAGATCTCTTGATTTTAAGAAAGGTGATTGGCAGGAAAATTAATATAGAGGCAATTTCATTACATGGTTCTTTTCAAATTACGTGACAAAAAAGGGAGTACTCCAATGTGGTAGTGGAAGGCGGGGGTTGCTGAGGAGGAGCCTTATTTGAGGGAGTGGCTGTGGAGCTGAGTACTGCAAAATGCAAAGGATGTAACTGAATGAAGTAGAAAATCACAAACACACTTGCACACACACAAAATTCCATTAAAAAATGCCTATGCTGATTCATGAATAAAAGAGCCTGTTTGGTGTAATGAGGAATAAATGCTGGAGTTCCAAGTAGGAGGAGATGACTTGAAGGAGAGGAAACTTTGGAAAAGTAGGTAAAATTCAAGTCCCTATGTGTCTTCAAAGATGGACCTGGAAGATCTGTGATGAAGAGAACCTAGGAGATTTTAGGTTTTACTTCAGGTAGCTCCTTTCTGCTTTTGGTAACACTTGAAAAATGCCAACATTTTTTAAAAAGCAAATTGGACAATACATACTAAACGTATTTTAAATATTGTAGGCCCTGCTGGGAAAGAAAAAAAGATAAAAGATAAAAGAAGCAGCTGAGTGTGTTAGCTTTGTGGCATTCTGACCAAATACCTGACATAAGCCACTTAATGAAGGAAAGATTTTATTTTGGCCCACAGTTTCAGAGGTTCCTGTCTAGTATGCAGACAGTAAGGAAAGAGCCAGAAAGACAGGGCTCAGGGATTAAGTGAAATTCCCAAGGTCATCCCCATGATGTGCTCCCTTCAATGAAGCTCCACCTCCAGTTTTCATCACCTACCCAAAAATGCCATCCAAGTAGAACCTCACTGAGGAATTCAATGATGGACTTATGAGTCACCATGATCCAATCACTTCCCCAAAATCCATCAGCAACTTTGGAGAGGAGTGAATATTGGATCCCAAACATGATATTTGGTGTCAATTAGCAATTTAAGCATCAAGCCACAGTTGTAGTCATAGAATTGACCTATAAGGTCATTTCACTGGGGTCAAGATAGAAAAAGGTCATTTGTGAATGAAGTTTATGGATGCCCGAAGGTTAGTAGAGTGGTCCAAACTTTGTTTTGAAGGAGGGGTAATGTTTTCATAGGTAGAATAAGAGAAACATTTTCAAAAATGATTTGAGCAAGCTGAAAACATAAATTCCTTTTGTGATTTACAAAAAAGATTGGCAAAGGGGAGTTCTTAGAGAAACACAATAGAGAAAATTAAACCCATTGCAGGAGCCTAATTTTGGCAGGGATTTACTTTGCTTGTTTGTTTTTATTTTCCTTTTTTTTTTAAAGTCAAAGCAAGTATTTGGGAATTTATAGAAAATGTGATATAAGGAAATTTTCTAAGCAGAAAATAAATATCTTCAATATAGGGTACTCTGAAGATTGAGCTGGCAATTGGATTCTTGATGAAATGAAAAAAAATGAAAAAAAGTACAAATGAGAATCTGAACCATGGAATAGCAATCAGAAATAGAACAAGCTTATAGGAATAGAGAGACTACATACCTATTTTTCGTCTATTGATCAAAAGCAGTTTTTTCAATTTTTACTTTTAATTAGTAATATTTGGAATACATAATAATTGTATTCTTTGTGCTGCTTTGGTACATGTTCAGGGCATATCTTAATTCTTTTTTTCATCCCCTTCCTCTCTCCTCCATCTTCCCTCCTTCCATATCTTGATTCTCCTTTCATTTGCAAAAAAAAAAAGTCTCTCCTTATTACCTATTATCTATCTTTATAAAGGCTTTTATGTGATTCTTAACTGTTGTCAGAATTGGAAGCTATGATTTTGGTAATACTTTCAACACTGCTAGTCACGAGAACTAGGCTTTTATTTCCAGGTGAAGATAATGTCAGCAATGTGGAGAACAACAACAACAAAAAATTGAATTACTAAGTTGCTGTTCTACAATTTGTCTGTAGTTAATATCTTGTAGATAACGTGTTAAACAGATTTCTGGATCGCATCACATTCACAGAATCTGATTTTCAAGTGAATAGTCACATAGTACACCTTAGTTCCTCATGATCCTCACTAGTAGGCGTGTGTGTGTGTGTGTGTGTGTGTGTGTGTGTGAAACATAGTGATTGTCAGCTCTCCCAGGTCTTGAGAAGCTGAAGTTAAAATCCACATCTGCCCACTTCCTACTTCTTCCTCCACTAACACTACGCAGATCCACCAGCATCTCCCATCAGGAACACTGTAAAAGAATGTGAACCAGCCTCTCTTGCTTCCATCTGCCTAGGATAGAGTCTGCTTCAGATAGTTGGAGCTGATATGACCTTTCAAAAACAAATAGCATGTCACGATTCTCCCCACTGCCCTGTGCCACTCGTTTCCCACTGCACACTTGAAAAGTCCAAACATCGTCCATGATCTCCTAAGCATTATATGGTGTTGCCTCTGCTCACCTAATTTTCAGTTCCTACTGCTCTAGATTTACTCACTGTGGCTTGTTCATTATTTCCTGAGCGTCCAAATCTTGTCAGTCACCCTGAGCATGGTCCTCATTATTTTTACTTCATGGAATCAACTTTCTTTCGATTTTCACTGTATTTCCTCCATTGTGTCATGTGAAGTAAGTCTTTCTGTTTCATTAAAGAGTGATTGTGTAGTAGAGTCCCCTTTTAAAGCTCTTGTCTAACCCTCATCTTGATGCATTTTGCCTCAAAAGTGCTATCACTTATATATTTATATCAGATTCATATATATATATATATTTTTTCTGTCTCTTCTAATAAACTGTATACACCATCAGACCATGAACTCTGAGTAGTCACCATTTTCTTCAGGCCTCAGAATTCTTCAGAATTTGGAATGGATGGGTGATTGAAAGACTGTTTGAATGTGATAGAAGGAATTTAGCTTATATGCCTTTGAATCAGTAACTTTTTCTATATTGTTGACTTTATCATGGAGCCTTTAATTACCTGGTCTGTATACATTTTGTAATATTTTGTTACATTTTCACACTTACCAAATGATCTGGTTTATTTATGTGATATTGCCTGATCATAAAACATTTTAGTGTATGTACTGAGTAATATTTATATTTAGTAATTAGGCAACCTGTATTGATTACTTTATGCATCTTTTTTCTCATGTTTGATATTCTTGTGAGAGTTTTAATGTCCTACTCACATGTCTAAGTGGGAGGTCTTCATTAGTTTGTCCAGGGCCTTTATCTACAGTTATAGAGTCCCTGACTGTCTTCTTTCTCTATTAGAGGCAGTGACCTCCTGGACTGAGAATTATATAGACAATCTCTTAGAAAATGCAGTCACTTCCCCTGAAGGTGGATGTAGGTCCAGATTTTGGGTGCTACTGCATTTAGAAGGTTTGCATTTTATTAGCCTCTGGAAACTCTGATAGATAAATACTCATGTAAAATACATTGTTTAGAGAGCATGATTAAATCTATATTCCTCATTTTGTTTAAAAACATGAGCTTTAGAGCAGCATGACACTAAGCCATCAATTCAGTCTTCCTGTGTTTGTCCCATTGGGCATCAAGTCCCTCACAATTATCCCATCAGGTGTGGTCTGTTTGAGATTTTACAGTTTCTAAATTTGCAGAAAAGGCTAACCAATGAGTGATCGCAAGACAGACTTAGGACAGACAGACTTAGGACCTTACAATTAAAGTTCTCTCTGGTCCCCATCACCTGTGAAAAGTCAAGAATCTGAAGTTGCTGTTCTTGTTGTAGCTGTTTCAAATACTCCACCAGCTATGTGCTTTCTTTCTCATTCATCATTGCTGTGTTTTCTCTAAAAAGAAATTCTCCGGAGATCAGAAGTTGCATATGCAAGATAAGATGATAAGAATCTTTAACTGGGTTGCTGTGTATGCAGAAAAAAAGCTCACATGAATACATGCAGAGGCATCAATGGTATTTATACCCCAACGCACAAACATACCCTTTCTTTTATCTTGTCAACCCAAAATAGCTGAGCATTGCCTCAGAGTCTAAATTAGAACTTCAGTAAAAAGAATTATTTTTCTTCTAGAAACATCATTACAGTGAGAGCCAGCATGTTGAAAGGAGCCTAAGGGCGGGCTTCTGTAGTTTAGTTCCGTGCCCTGTAGTCCTGCCTGCCTCAAGCTGACCTGCCTTGCAGGATATACTGAGGGAGTTTTCTCAGTCAGAATTTTAGTCCCTGTGAGTTGTGCCTTATTTTCCAGACAGGCAAGAACTGTTGCCTGTCTGGTAAGCTTTCTCCTGTGGAGGACCTGCCTTGAGGCAGATCTGTCTAGTTATTTCTCTGCCTTTTGAAGCTACGCTGCACACAGCTGCTTTTGCCTCATTTCAACTCCAACTTGCCTGGAAGGGACTTCGCCTAAGAAGTCTTGACCTGGGGGCCGGAAGAGTTATTTACCTGGGATGTGAGTCTCTCCACAGGTACCCAGAGAGTCGATTTGCACACCATGCTTTTTATCACTTACAGTGATTTTTCTGGTTCACATGTCTAGAGCTAAAACAGAAAAAAATATTTTCCTAGTTGAAGAGACAGCCCTTTCGCAATTTGACTAGCATAAGACTCTTATGACAGGTAATTGGCATGAAAATTTGTAATACATGGTATTAAACAGTGTAAAAAAGGAAATCAACTACTAAACTTTAACATAACTATAAAATCAGGTTAGAAAGACATGTTTTGGGAGGAAAAAGGCAAATTTGTGCAGCTCTTAAAATAGTGTCAATTAAAATTATTTATGATTTCATATTTTTATGTTATTTCCAGTCATGCTAACTGAATATGGTTTTCATCGAACTCTGAATATTCTATAGAACAAACAAATCCAAATTCTTTGTGCTCAGTTACTACTTATACTTGATAGTTAATGTGTCTTCTGGTAGCTCTGATTCCCACTGTAGTGTGGAAGGCGGCCACATTTCTGGGCAATCTTGCCAGGCCTACCTGATCTCCATTTTTTTTTAATCAGCTAAAGTCTGGTGAATGTAAATGTGGGAGTAGAAGGAACAACTTTGTTTAGATTAAGAATGGGGCTACCTGCAGTACCTCATGGGTGGATGCTACAATGATTCTTAGGCTTGTCTTTGCTGGTCTATGAAGCCTTAATTATGGAATTTTCCCCTGCTTTTTCCTTTATCTTTAGGGACTGGCATAGATATGGTTTCCTGGGCTCCCAATTCAGGATCAAAGTGATAGGAATAGTCAGAGTATCCATAGAATTGTGCTGGGTTCAACCTTGACCAATAAAATAGCTTCCCATTCTGTGCTGTCCTATATCTAGTGCTTGTCAAAGAGATTGGAGGAGCTGGTACACCCAACAATGATTCCTTTAAGAAATGATGAGGGTCAGTATCCCAAGCTTTAGTGGTTGGTCAACCTATTTTAAGTCCTGGTGTTGCCATTTAGTTTTCAAGAAAGTTACTTGAATTCTCTGAGGAAATACAATAATTTTCTAAACCTTGGAACTAAGAATATTAAACACATTTTTTAGGATTTTTTTGTGTGGATTAAGTGGGATATTTGTTAAGTGCTTAGTATGTCCATAACACATAGAGAAGGTTAATTAAAGTAAGCTCTTTAGGTATTTCTGTGCATGCATTTAGATAGGAACTTTTGTTGTTATAGTTGGTCTTTAGATTAAAGAAAGCTCTCTCCTCCCCTAGTATTATCAATGCTCTGTAATTCATAGGTGGAATATACCCTCTGTATGGTTCAGGAATAGTAGATTTAAAAATCCCAATTTCATTTTTCTCTCTTATTTAACATTCTCTCTCATTTAACATTCGGTTTCTATTTTTCAAAGGACTCTACAGAAACCTAGAAAAATAAAACACAACTCTAGTTTCAAGCCAATGTTATTTGTTGTATACCAGGCTCAACTAAATTTTTTCTCTAAAGATCTATATAATAAATAATCTAGACTTTGGGGCCATATGGTCTCTGTAGCAGCTACTCAAGTCTTCTCCCTGTGATAGCAGCTGTAGGTCACACTTTAAAAATGAGCATGACTGTGTTCCAATAAATCTTTATTTACAAAAGCAAGTGTTGGGACGGATTTACCCTGCAGACTCTGATTTGCCAGCCTTTTCCTAGACAATGACAGTTGGAATCAATCCTAGAAATTTTGCTTTGCCTTTTGCTTGTTTATTTCAATAGGGAAAAGAATCGGCAGGAAGTGTTAGCACAGAAAATGATGCTCCAGGCCTCTCGAGCTGAGAACCCTCGTCTTAGCACGGACTCTGGCTGGCTGTCACATGGGAACAACATGGAACTTCTCTGGGCCTGAGATTTCATTTTTAAAAACACAGGTGAGGTTAGGTCTTTCAATTCGCAATTTTGCAGTTCTGTGATCTATATTGATGTCATATTGGGCTGCCTAACTATCTCACACACACTACTTGTCGAGACAAGACTGCTAGCAACTACTTTTAGACATTTAGTGTGCCCAGACCAGTATGTTCAGCAGTGTTTAGTGCTTGCATGAAGCGCAGTAGAAATAAATTGGTTGAACATAAAGTATGCTTTAAAAACACCAAAGGGTCATTTCAAATGAGTCATCCAGCTGTGCACTGCTTAGAAACAGCAGGATCAGTCAGACAAGCATGGCTTTCAGCCTGTGAGTTAAGGGATAATGTACTCAGCTTCCTGTGCACCCATGAATAAGCGTTACCGGCTGCAGCCTGGGCTCATCCGCACAGCAAGGTTTGTGTCTAGGGACCAGAAGGCTACATTGCTAGGCCTTTCAGTCAACATGGCTCAAATGTAGAGTTCAGACATCATCCAAATAACTTTGTGTAAATTGTCACAGAAATACATGACAGGACTATAAAACAGTACATTATTAAAAAAATAGGGGCCCTGCCACTGGAAACTCAGCGCAAGCCTGCCTCAGGGGTAAGCTCCGCGGAAGCTCCACTGAGGGCCCGCCCTGCCACCGGGAGTATCAGAAGGTCTCAGCGGGATCCAGTTAGTGTGAGAAAATTTGGAACTTTGCTCCCAAATGACGAACTTTGCACTACACCAGATTGACTGTATCAATGTGGTGCCCTGGTTATGTATCCATGGCAGAGTGGTGATGCCAGAAGATGACAAAGATCTCTAGGTCTCCAAGTTCATGCAGGGAGGAGGATAACTATGAAGACACTTAGGAGCCTGTGAAATACAATCTTTTATGTCTGAGAGAGAGGATGTGTTCTTTGGGGTCATCAACAGATCCAATGAATAAGAACCTCAAGGAGCAGCCATCAGACCTCTATCACAGTTTGAAAAGACATAAAACCTTTACAGGTCCAGAGCTGCCCACTGGAAGCATGAGCAGAGCCTAGACCAGGCCTAGACAAGGTTGCACATTCTCCTGTTTAAATCGGCTGCCGTATTATCATTGGCGGTTATCTTCACTGGCTCCCGTACCAGATCACAAGCCCCACAAGGACTGGAACCTGAGGGTCCTGCTGAGTGGTTCTCACCACCAGGGATCCCTCATCTTCTGCTTTGGATGTGAGGCAATGACTAGAGACATTTGGGGTACCACAGTTGAGATACTTCCGGCATCTAGTGAGTAGAGACAAAGGATGCAGGTTAACCTCCTAAAAGGTGCAGGACAAACCCCACAGCAAGGCATTGTTTAGGGTAAAATGTTAATAGCATTCTAGGGGAGAATGCAGGTCTAGCCACTGACCTCACCCAGGATGAGGTGACTTCACCAATGGGTGGTTGGTTGTACAATGTGTGCCGAGGAATAAATGGCAATGCTGGGCAGGGATTGCTCAACTGTTCCCTCGGGCCCAGCACTGAGTCAGGGCACACTATGTCTACCCAGGACCACACAGGGCTGGGAGAGGATCTCCTGCCCCACAGTAGTGGGAGGACCCCTGGGTGATCATTGCCTCCCCTCCATGGAGTTGTGGCCCTTCCTGTCCCGACAGGGACTAGGCTGTGACCTCAAGCCTCTCTTGGTCTTCAGCACTAAATGCTGTGCTGTCAGCTGAATGATCCAAGACTCAGGGGTTCTCTAGTCATCACAGGTCAAGGATGTCACACCCACTTGTTCTACATGCCAAAGGGAATTGGGAGAGCAGTCACAGTCTCACTTGGCTGGGCTTTCCAGAGGGCAGTTAGTAGGACTGGACACTTTCAGGAGGAGAACATCATTCATCCACCTATCAGCCATGGATTTATTGAGCATCTGTTATGTGCACAGCCTAGGTATTGGAAATACAGTACTGAATAAAAAAAAATAGGGATCATATGCCTCATTATCAAGTCTCAGTGCTTCCAGGGAATGATGACTTAATATCACTTTGGCAAAATATGCAGTGCTCAATGAATAATATTGCTGTGGTTAGTAGATACAAGCATTAATTTGCTAAACATAAACAATTCAACTGTAATATTTTTGTTGTTACCATATTAGGCATATATATATATTTTTTAAGTACACTAGAAACATTCAAAAGTACAAATGGAAAAGGCCTATCATCCTGACCACAGATGTAACCATAGTAGGTATGGAACTAGAATCCATGGATCTGACTATTGATTAGTCTATTTGATATTTGCAATTTCTGTGACTATTCATGCACTTGGTTATAGTTGCATGGCATAATCATACTTTAAAAGGCCCAAAATGACCCATCACTTGACCATCAGCCTTCCCACACTCTGAGGACAATATGTGATATTCAGAAGCTGCCCTGCCTCTTCAGGTATATTGCACATCAGACTTCTCCCTCTTTCTTTCCACTCTGGATGTATTGTCTATCTTTTAGTTCTTTCCTTTCTCCTCTCTGCTGTGTTAAGCTTTATACATGCTATTCCTTCTCTGGAGCAGTCTGTTTCTCACTGTTTTCCCTCTAAGAGCTATTATGCCTTAAGTCTTAGCTTAAGGACTATTATGATCTCTTGAATACTTCCAACTCCCAGACCAGCCCACATCCTCTGTAGAAGGCGTGGCACCCTCTGTCATAAATGCTACCACTGATTACTTGTTCAATTGTAAGACCTCTCTATAACACTAAGTTTTATGAGTAGGGATTGTTTCTGTCTTATTTAAAACTGTGCTATCACCCTGTTCAAAAAATATTTGCTGTATGAAGTCTTTACTAACAACCAAAGGTTTTTGTTTTGTTCTCCAGAAAGAAATGATGATGTGGCCTCTATTTGCTGGCACTGAAGGAGATCTGGACCTGTCACCTTGACCTGTTCATTGCTTTGTGCTGAAGTCACCTGAGACACAGCAGGCACAAGAACTGCTTTCTCACCTTCTCTTTTCCATCTTAAAGCAGGCCATAAAGTTTCCTAAGAAAAGTGCCCTTCCTGGACCAGGAGGAGAAGAATACACTCATTATCACAAGCTAGGAATCCATGTTAGAAACAGATCTGTATAAAGGAACTTACTAAAATAACCCTTCCATTCTATGAACTTCCCTCAACTTATTTCTTCATCATGCGCCCCCAGTTAACCGCCCTTAGCTGACTGTGCCTACTCCACGTTTCTTCCCCTTCAGAAATATATCATTTCTTTGCTTAAAAGATGTCTGAACTGTTTAATCTTGTTACACCTTAGGGATACCACGTTGTCAGTGAGGACTTCCATGTACATGTAAAAGTCTGGTGAATCGGAAGCTTGTCTCTTATTGTCATGGAGTTTAATGTTTGGGTCCAGTCTGCGACTATAAGAGGACAGAGGATGAGCGTTTCCTTCTTTACAGCATATACTTAGTGGTTATCTTTTTTTGTGTGTGTGTGTGTGTACTGGGAATCAGACTCAGGACCTTGTGCTTTCCATGTAGACACTATGCCACTGAGCTATATCTCTGGCCCTTTAGTGGTTATCTTTAATTGTGAAGAGGACTATTATAGATTAAAAATTGATGATCAACCTAACGCCAGCTGAATTAAATCACCATGGTGCTGAGCGTAGATGTTTCACCTATGTTTTTAGAATCAGGACATGGAATTTATATTATTGTTTATGATGGTCACCCAGAGTTAACACAAGAAAGTGCAAGAAATGTAAAAGTTGCCAGGATAAATAGAGATGCAGAGAAGGAAAAGGGAGTCTTTGAGGCATTATGACATTGTGGGTTCTCCTATGTGTTGCTGTTTGAGCCATTGGTTCTCCTGGAGAAGCTCTAGTCCTCACATTGAGCATTGCTTCCTGGCTCTGGAGGGGAAGATGTGTGCTGCTTAATCTCCAGGATGAACTCATCCCACTGGATTCCTGGCATATACTTGACTATGCTTATCTTCGGAGGAGCTCGGGGCCTCTTTGTCACTGAGGATGGCTGTGGTGCTTTTCAGGACAGCCCTGGTCTTTTTTTTGAGCATGATCTCTCAGCTCCAGTGTAGAACACTTGGCTCCAGCACAGAAGCTCCTTCACCCCGCTGGCATAGACTTTCTAGTTTCCACCGCTGATCTTTGGGCCTTCCCAGCGCAGATCCATAAAACAGACTGGCGTGACTACTTCTTGTGGGCTCTAGACCTCCAGTTGGAATCATGGGAGGTGTTGTCCTGGGTTCTAGATTTTCATCTGGACTCATATAGGACATTGCTGTGGGGTTCAGGCCCTTGGTTGAACATCCTATGTCCTTAGTGTTGTGGACAGGTTTCCTGTATTTTCTTGTGTTAACTCTGGGTGACCATCATAAACAATAATATAAATTCCATGTCCTGATTCTAAATGTTCTCACCACAACCCCTGACTACAATTATTAATTTGTGCCAGCGTAGACTTGCCAATCCTCAATCTAATGCTAGGAATACCTAACAATCTTAAAACAGCACTGTGGTACATCAAAAAGATATGCATGTCACAATGAAATACAACATTCTGCCTTGATAACTTGCACTTCTGAAAGACTTTTTCATTTAATCCAATATAGTTTTTGAAGAAGCTAAAATAATTGGCCAAAAATATCATTTAAGTTGGTGTTTTCTGACTCCAAGACCAACTGGGACCAGGCTGATTGGAATGGAATAGAGCTGGGAAGGACTGGGGCAGACAATGGTCCAGAGAAGTTACAGCTTTCCTTATGGAAATGTAGGCTCAGCTTCAACAGATATTCTCATTATAAAAAGAAAGCTAAAACATCTATAGATTTCAAAGGAAAACATATTTTTAAACTGTTAGTATACAATTTTCAGTTTTAACAATATATTGTTTACTAGACCAAACACGTCCATTGGGCTACTAGTTTGTAAGCTATGAATTTAAAACTTAATTTTTGGCTTGATATCAGAATTACTGAGACAAACAATCCATCAATTTGCTGATGCATGAATAAGTGATGCATGGATATTTAACCAAATGAATAGTTCATGCATAAATAATAAATCAAAGCTTTTTAGAATGTGAAAAGATATTAGAATCATCTTATGAATAGCTTCATGCACATTATAAATGAAATATCTCAGATATGCAAAAATTAAATTACTAGGACTTGACCTCATGTACACAAAATTAAATTACATGACGCTGAATCCAAGTATTTTAATTAATTAATTAATTAATCTATTTATTTACTTTTTGGGAGAAGACCTGGACCAGTGCAAAGAATAAGTATTTTGATTTTTAATCTTTCCTGCAGTTTCTAGGCAATTCTGTGTATGTGTTTTAGTGAATTTTGTGCTGCAATACAAGTATAAATAGAATGAAACACGGTGGCTTATATTAGTGCTTCTCAGATTTTACTGTGCATGTGACTCATTTGGGTATCTCCAAATATGTAAGTTCTGGAATGGGGGCCATGTTTCTGCAGTTTCATAAGCTCCCAGGTAATGTTAGGGCTAATGTTTGTCAGGGAGGAGTTACCCTCAGCAACCACAGTGGTTGTGCAGACTGCATAAGCGTGCCAGAATACACTGCTGTTCTTTGTTCTTTTCATTTCTAGTTAACGCCCTGCTAATGTTGTCTTTCTTCCATTTGGAACTCATGTTAATAAAATATAGTAACTTAAGTGTATTTTCCATTCACTTAACAGGGAAAGCAGAGACAAGTAAATTACTGGAAGCAAAGGGTGGTTAAAAATTGAACCATCACAATCTCCATGATGCAAATACATGAGTCCTCTCATGTTTTGATTTCTGGAAAGACATTAGTTCTAGCTGGTTGACATAGAACTCTTGAGTATTTTTTTAACTAGTATTAAAGAAAATGACATCCTAGAAAATAAACACGAACAGGTATTTCAGATATAATAACAAATGTTCCACAAGATGGCAGTAAGTGCCTATGCTTCATATTTTTCTTAATTTAGCCTTTTACTGAATTTCATCAGTGAAACTTTTTTAGACTTGAAATTATGCATTTTTGGCTAGGTAGAATAAACCAGAGAGAAGTTATATTTTTTTCTCAGACCAAAGAATAATGAATTTTTTAAATAATAATTTTGTCTTTGTACTAGTATTAATATACATTAATGCCAAACTTTAAACCTTTATTTAGTCTTCTATCTAGGTTCCCATTTACTACTAAAATGAATACATTGTCATAAAATATAGTCAAATTTGTGACAATAAAATATTATATTCAAAGTTATAAAAACATTTTCTAATTCAATTTTGATCATTTACTTTCACTGAAAATATCTTTTAAAATTTTACCCTATTAAGAAAGAAAAAAATAACAGTGAATTCTTCATTATGTTATGTTTTTACCTTAAGTCTAATGGTAATTACATTAATGTACACTCTCTCATAAACATTAAAGAAACATTAAAGAAATCTTATACATAAGAATGTTTATAAATTCTTTGTTTTTTTCTAAATTAGTCTGAAGAGATTAATGAGGCATAAATGGAACAAAAATATTTTAAGTGAGTGTTGTAAAAGCTTTTTGTGTGTGAACAAGAAAAAATGGGTCCTTTTCTGACCGGCTGATACTAACACAAGTGTGCACACACAGGTGATTTCTGTTGTCAGGATGGATGCAAAAATGCAAGTTATCCTTTTTTCATCATCATGTTTGTGACCTGGGCTACTCAGTGGATTTGGGGTTTGACTTTTCTGGTACAAATTATATAGATTATTTGACTTAATTTCCATCTCCTTCACATCCATGCTTATCAGGAGACAACACAAATTAGTAAGATAAACATAAACTTTGAATGAAGCCTATGATGAACAGAAGTTATGGAGCAGGCATGGCAAGTTTCAGGATGGCAGTGTATTCTTAAATTATTTCTTCACACATTCTATTAGGTTTGATCAAAATGTATCGTGAATATTTAAAGAAAAATAATTCATTACAGGAAAGACACATTGCCTTCAGTCTCTCTGAAAATATTGCCTTTAGTACATGTATCCATTCATGCTTGCCAGTTTTTGAAACAATTCTGAAGCTCTCTTTCATGAGTATCTTTATGAAGTGTGATTAAAAAGAAATACGGTGAATATTACTGCCCCATACTATCCAGTGAAAAAGCAGGCTCATACAATCATAATGGTGTATCCTCATTTACCTTAGTTGTTCTTGTGTGACTCCTGACTCTTCCCCACAATCATCATGTAGGGTAAATATTTTCAATCAATTTAAGACAGAGAGGCAGCCACAGCAGTACGACTCAATAAGGAGAAATTTCGTATCTACTGATTAGAGCGTTGGAGGCACTGGGGTGTATTCTGAGTGAGAGTAATGACAATGCATATTACTGTAATAACTTTTAAAAAAATAAGTATTAAATGTATGCTTTGATTTATACCTCTTAAATTGCTCATAAAGAGACTTGCAGAGCTGTATTTGTTTTAATATAACTTGAAAAGGAGGGGGAAGCTAGAGTGCAGCATCAATAATAAGAGAAGTAGCTGTTGTCTATTTTTTTAGCTTGAATGAATATTAATTTTTAAAAATTTCATTTGTAAAATGTTATTTTTTTCAGTTTTTTTTATTGGCAGTTTGTAGTGCATGCTTCCACTCTTTGTGAGGAGTTGATACATGTACCTAACACTCATCAGTTCATTTTCTATTCCCTTCTCTTCCCCTTCCAACCTTCCCACCCTTCCCATTTGAGAAAGATCTATTTCCCTGTTTCCTATCATCTGTCTTTTATTTTGGTCTGTCTTTATATTTTAGTTTTCTCATAAAAGAGAAATCAGTCAATATTTAAGCTTTTGTGTCTGATATATTTCACTTAACATTATGCTCTGAAGATTCATCTAGTTTCCTACAAATAACTCGTTTGTCTTTCTCTATGGCAGAGCAGTACTCCGTTGTGTATAAATACCAAATTTTCTTTATCCATTCACCTTTGAGAGATATATAGACCACTTCAAAGACATCTGTTGTGAACTGTGCTACTAAAAATATGGTCATTCATGTGTCACTGAAATGTGTTGTCTTTACCTCTTCCAGGAAGACATCTAGAAGAGAAAACTCTACTTCAATGGAATTTCTAGTTTTAGTCTTTTTTTTCTTCATAATGATTGTTGCCTATATTTCTGAATCCCTTTATAATGATTCTTTTTTACCCTCATAATTTTTATTTCATTAGGCCTTTATAACAATAAACAGAAACACTAATAACTAGAAAAATAACTGGCCAGCAGATAGTTGACAGATATTAGGGGGAACTTGGACTGTAAGACAGCTGGGTAGCCGTCTGCATGATACTCTCTGATAACACTGCTCTTCCTTGAGAGTACTGGCTCCCCATATTTGGCTTTTCACATACCACCTTTATCTCTTTTTATTCCTTTTTTGTTATCTTTTCTATCTCACCCTTTTGGTCCCCATTCCTATGTTTCTAGACTCCATCTACTCCACAAAACTCCCCAGACAATTGTCCTCTTGCAGCTGTGAACCCACAGAACATCTGGTTATGCATTGCTCCTTCATGCCACTACAATACCCCTTAGGCCAGTGTAATGTTTTACACACGTCATTCCATCTGCTAGCTCATGAGGATGGGAATACATCTCAGAGTTCCATACTTAGTCTTGGGGTTCAGCTTTCAGTTCCTCCGCCACCATGCTATCCTACTTTCCCAAAGATGCCAGCAATAGTTCAAGCGGAATGACTGACCATGGATTATTCTTTCTAATGTGGTAATTTCTCCACCTCTCTGAATAATTGTCAATTTTAAGGAATTGGGCTTGAGAGATGTCTCTAGAGCAGGAAGTGAGGTGGAAGCTTTTCATTCATGTGATCCTGTGGACTATTCTGTCATTGCCACACATCAAGGGTGACTCTTGTTTCAACTACTTTTAGGGTAAACTTAACAATGAATTGGAAAAAATTTTGACTACATGATTTAGTAACCAATATGACTGAGTTATTTGGACATCAAAACTTTGGACTTGTTAGGTTAGTAGTCTTACGCATTGTATCAGATGAACCCTGCAGCAACTATGCTAAATGCAGAGTCTGCGTGCAAACTCTTTTATGCCTAATTGTTTACTGGTGAACTACAAAAATGTGTCTTCTTCCTTTCATAACATGCTTATGTCTGGGAGGCATTGACCTTACCAATGAATCAGACAAGATTCAGGCCTAGAACACAAGAGTGTCTAAAGTGGATGGCAAAGGGGAGGCCATACTGAATGGACTTTGAAAACAATAGATTATATTCTTATATACACAGACTTGCAAGATGTATTCATGAAGAAACAATGGCAAGCATAAGTAACCAATATGATTCCTGCTGATTTCACTATCAATTACAAAATAATATCCTATGCTATAAAATCTTTCATATATTTATTTGTTAAAAAACTTCATTCATTGAAAAAGTGCATATTGGGAGATTAATTTTTTGAGACACAATGCTTTCTTTGAACTGCAGTTGAATCAGAATATCCAGATTATTTATCTCATAAAAAGAATGAGGAATAATGAAAATCTTTCCTTTTGCTCTTGATTTATGTTTTGGGTTTCTCATACAAGATGAACCATGTGATATTTAAGCCTGCATGTCTGATTTATTTCACTTAACATAATGCTCTGATGATTCGTCCAGTTTCCTGCAAGTGACTCAAGTTTATCTTTCTTTATGGCAGAGCAGTACTCCGGTGTGTGTCAGAAACATGTTTCTTTATGCATGCATCAGCTGATTGATATATAGGCCACTTCTAAGATGCACCTATTATGAATTGTGTGGCTACAGACATGGGTGCATGGAGCACTGTAACATGATGTTTTTAACTTTTTCAAGAAAATAGAAGGGAAATAGCTGGGTCAAATAGAATTTTTAATTTTAGCTTTTTGATGAATCTCTATACTGACTTCTATAGTATTGTATGTGAGAAATCTGAAATAATAACATAAAGGGAAATATGAATAAATAATAGGACCTAGGGAGACCTTTCACAAAGGTAAAGGCAATCAAGACATGGAGGGCAGGTGGAGGGAGGAGAGACAAAAAGGAAGTGATAATGTAATTATGAGGTATTGTGTACATGTACCAAGTCCCCACCCATAATGTAAACATTATGCACTGCAATCCTGTACCAACAACAAAGAAAAAAAGAAAAGTTAAGATGCTGTGTGTGGAACTGTGTACATGTGAGTTTTAATTGAACAGATGCAGTAGATCTTACCTAAAATGTGATTTTACTTCAATTTCTTTATTTTCTAGGTTTAGGATCTAGGGTTTAAATTATTTGTCCCAAGAAACTTGTGATTTAATTTTATAACTGAACTCTGTATATCTCTAATCTATTTCTAGTACATTTTTTTTCTTATTTCACACTGGCATTATTTTCATTAACCTATAAAACAACTCTTCAGTGAGATTTTAAACCTTAGCCTTTAGGATCCAGGTTTGGGCACCTTTTATGAGGTCAACTGGAGCTCCAATCTACTCTCTTTAGTCTTTACTAAAAAGGCCAGCTGTGAACATATCATCTTGCAGGTACAGCACACACACACACACACACACACACACACACACACACACAACTGAGCACCTTGTCCTTTGCTGAGAAAATCCAGACTCTCACAAAGTGCAGATGTAGTCTAGTGTTAGGAGGCTTGTGCACAAAATCTAGTCCTGGCCCAGATGACCTTAGCCAAGTCTCACCAGCTCTCACCTGAGATGAGCAGCTTACTTGATTGACTTTTTACTGAATTCACCTACTAGCCTTGTGTTAGGAAGCCACAGACTGCTGCTCAGAAAATAACACTAAACATTTTTATAGCTCAAAACTTTTCTGAAGTCTTTTGAAGGGGATATATATATATATTTTTTAACCAGTTGTTCTTTTTAAAAAATGAATTCTATCTGCACTTTGCATTCATACTAACCTCAAATAAGTGTGTAGTTTTACTACTTTATTTTCCCCAAGTAAGTGACTAATTGAAATTCTTACTGAAATCCAGAGACCTTTTTATGAAACAGCAACTGTAGTTTTATGCTTGTTATTGATTGTAATAAGAGGCTTTAAATCTCTGTAGAATTACTGCATTTGGTATTTATCTAAAATGTTGTCTTTTGATGTAAAATGTCATTGTCAAGATTCAAAGTTATAAAAGATTGTGCACAAAGCGCTCTAAATTACATTGTTCACATTAACTGGAGAGAGTATTATTCCGTAACGATGCAAAGCACTAATTACAATATTTCAGACGAAAAGTTCCTTTATTTCAAAACCTGTAAAGTCTATTAATTCTAGAATTATAATTCATTCCAAGGATATTTTACCACAAGGTCAAAATTATAATATAATGCTCTGTAATATAATTAGTAATCCAATAAAATATTTTGCTCCAAATTACTTAATAAATGTATTCTGTGAGTAATAATATTCGCAAAATGAATTCTGGGACAATTTTTCAGGTTCTTCTTTTAAAATAATGGCACATAATTTTTAAAAAATATATTGGATATCAAAAGAAGGCAGGCTTTGTTTTCTTGACTTAGCACACAGGCAGTGATAGTCCATAATGAAACTGCTAGATGTAGAGGAAGATAAAGGATTAAATTTAAAGCTCCCAGAAATTCAGCTCAGTAAAAACCCACAGATTGCGTTTTTGGCTTTTAGCTTCTGTTTTACCACAATTAATAGAAAAGTTAGAGAACTTGATTTTTTTTTTGTCTTACATCACTATCACACTGCCAGTGTGACTCCTCATTAGATAGATAAACCTGTCCGTAAGCTTGAATTGACTAAGTTTCATCAACATCCAATGCTCTCAACTCAATACCAGTAATCCATTAATGTTTCTAAAGCTCCTTTATGTTTTTAGTGATTTATTTTGTCTTTTCATCCTCTGAACTCATTATGGGAAAGATATGAGCTTTTTTATCTGAAAATCCTTAAGAAAGGGGGATAAAACCCTGTGTCTTTCTGCTGGGAGGCAGGGGGTGTCTTCCTGGACTCCTACATGACAGAGATTGTAGACACAATCATTTTCTTTCACCTCACAGCACGAGAGAATTATCTGCCTCGCTTCATGAGGCATCACTACTTACATATATAAAAAGGATGAAATTTGAGAAATTTGGCATAAACAGTGGTCAGCCTTTTCCTGGTGACATTTTAGTGCCTGTCTCGTAGACATTCTTTTTAATGCTGTCAATATTTACAATGGAACATCACAAGCTTAATTTCACCACTGAAAATCAATTTCATGTAAATGCCATTCTCTAGTAGTTCTGGTGATGAAGGACCCTTCTCTAAAGTCTCCCTCCTTGTCTGGTATGCTGTTTTCCTCTGCAGTTTATTATCTATGGCTTCAGCCACACAGATGCTAAGGAGAATGAAAAAAATGATCTGATGTGTGAATTAATCTCAGAACACTTCTACTTTGAGGCTGTTTATAAAGGTTGGAAGTGACCATATTG
This sequence comes from Hydrochoerus hydrochaeris, assembly GCA_004027455.1. Taxonomy (NCBI): domain Eukaryota; kingdom Metazoa; phylum Chordata; class Mammalia; order Rodentia; family Hydrochaeridae; genus Hydrochoerus; species Hydrochoerus hydrochaeris. The sequence continues at coordinate 53,119 of PVLA01006348.1, read as the reverse complement.
AAGAAATTACTAACACAGACTGAGTTTTCCACTGCTATCTGTGTTTATGCAAAATTTAGGTCTGTTCACGCTCATATGACCTTACTATTCTCATCAAATTATTTCATTCTACATCATACATATTCCAGTTATATCAGACATTTCTCCTTATCATGATGCATGTAATATTTGTCTTATTTTTCTCATCCTTTCTTTGTTCTTTTGGTTTGTCTCTAGTAAATTTTCCTTCTTGCAAATTCACTTTCCTAAACATTACTCTGTCATTCAAAGGCCAGGTCTCTGCTTTATTTTCCCTCCCAGATGATGGTTAAGGGAATGACATGTTCAGATCTAAAACAACGATGGTATATAAGCGGTTGGCCTGCAATAAATGTGAAATCCCAGAGCACTTACTATCTGTAAGGAAGGGTCTGATTATGTGTTAATGAGTTTATGAGTGCTGGCCATGAATATCAATTCACAATTTGCTAAAAGTACATATTTCTTCTTACCATATAATCAATTATTTCCCCTTTTGAGTCCCCATTTTGTTGCACTAATACACAATTCTAGTGAGTTTTTAGGTTTTAGTTACTATTTTCCACAGTATTGTCTAAATTCTAAAATACTTGATGCCAAAGTCACAGGGCAAAATTTGGCAGTTGTTAGAACATAGGTACTCAATATTACATGTTGAAACTTGATTTCACTAAGATGTTCACTGATCCATTAGGTTCTTGATAATTCATTTACCTAGGATGTTTTGAAGATGCATCTGTGTCTTATCAATATGCCTGTATTATTGGGCAAGATTCCAGGAGGTCCCCAAAGAGAAAATGGGGACTCAGTTTTGGCTTGCAGACTATGTTGTAAAAGCAAAACAGAAAAAAGGGTAGAAATAATACAGAATTAAAAAAAAAACCTTGAGAAATTGCTAGTTGATAAAGTACACATTGTTATCTTAGAAGTGCTTTTGTCTTACATAACAGCAAAAGATTTTCTGGACAAATCAGTATGAGGCATGGGCAGGTTTATCAGACAAAACTAGAAATTAAGGGAAAATAGAGAGCTGAGCATGGCGATATGCATCTATAATTCCAGTACTATGAGAGGCTGAGGTAAGTAAATCACAAATTTGAGCCCTACCTGGGCACCTTAAGTGGTGAGAACTTATATAAAATTTTAAAAACAGAAGTTGTGTGTTGTGCTGGGTATGCAACTCAGTGCAAAGGCACTGAGTTGAATCCAGAGAGAGAGATAGAGACAGAGGTAGATAGAGAGAGACAGACAGAGACAGAGACAGAGACAGAGACAGAGAAAGGGAGAGAGAAAGGAGGTGGGGAAGAACCAGTATTCCAATAGCTTTAACAGCTGGAGGGGGCAAATTAAGATATTAGGGTATAGGAGTTCAGATTGGCAAGCTGGCAAAAGCACAAGGTCAGCCTTTAAAGAATCACAGAGGTGGACCAGAGTCCCTTTGATAATTAATTCAGTTCTGTTTCCAAAGCTCAGGAGGAATCCTCACGACTTCAAGCATAATTTGGTTCTCTTGAGATGAAGTTCCTGCTCATGAGGAAGCTGCCTGGATTTTTGCTCCTCTTTGAGGAAGGTGATCTCATCATAGAGTGGTCTGCAAGGATCCAACTTTCCTGGAACCCCAGGTTATTACAGATTTGGGATAATGGCTGGTTAATTGTAATCACTGCTTCAGGGAAATGGAACTGGGCATTATATACACTGGTAATGGAAAGTCTCTGTAAAGCCACTTTACTTTTATCTTGGTGTCTTCAATCTTGAAAGAAAGGAGATAAACGAGGTAAATGTAGGGCCAATAAATCTTGCAGTGCAGACATTCCTTAGGAGATTATCACGTAGAGCTGAACAGGGATCTGACTCACAATTTTAACGTAATAGGGAGAAAAAACAGGGAGTTTCCTTTTCTCCTTTGTACCTATCTTTATTTTTTGTGTGCTACCTTGGATCTTCTCCTTCCCATGTCTTTATCTGGAAAAAGATTCTTGGTATCTCCCACTATGTTGACTGGGAAAGCAAGGCAAAATTTCCTTGCTTTCTGATTCCATGAGCTTTCTAAGTATTTTATTTATATATTTATTTTTTTTGCAGTGTACAGTATCACTTTCTCAGGAACTGATCAATATTTATGTCCCTGCTGCTTCTCTTCAGTCTTTACCTGCCTCTCCTAGCTCTGGAGATTCTAGTCCAGTCTGGATGGATGAGGACTGGGGGTAATAAATGCTTGCTTTTGTGACATTTTATTATAATCATCTTTTCTCTGCATGAATCTTTTGAATTCACTCAAGGAGTATCTCCTGAAAATCAAATGACTAAGGAGAAATCTATTTTTGATCTATTTAACTCCATTTCATCTCTTAAACAAGATGAAAAATCATAAGCATTTAAACCTTAGCTACATGTTTAAAGGTGGAAGGCATGTTTGGGCAAGGGGAGAAATGGTGGAAAATATGCATTAAGAGTACTTACAAAAGTATTTTAGAAGCTCTATGTTTGTTGACTATGTCTTGTTACATTACTTTTCACTTTTTGATAACACCCAGTGATTTCCTGAGGCGGTGTGGCAGGTCAGGTGTGGTATTATTGGATCTCCTATAATGTGCTGGACTGTGATACATGCATGGTTAGAATGCAGTGAATTCTCATAAACATTTGACTGAAGGTTATACGTTTGTTTAATAAGTGCAGCTGATCGCTAAATACTAGAAAAATGCACTCTTTGTTCTAGGATCTTTGGTGATGTTCTTCACCATAGCAAAAGTTAGGCAGAACTAAATTGCAAATCAAGTATGCTAAAATTGTTTACTGTTTGTTTCATATTTCTGAAACAGGTATTTTGTTTGTCACGACGTACAGTGAAAATGAGATTAAAAAACTTTATACACTGGGACTCTGTAACCAAGAACACTTAGAAGTCTTAATGGAAGTAAATGATAAAGAATTCAGTAGTTTCCAGTTGTGATAAAACAATACAATGTTACCTAGGCCTTAGGTGTGAAATTTACATAAAGGAATTTTCAACACTTTGAATGCAGGTATTTACAAACACTTTAAGAAAACTTTTTCTTCACTTTTCTTTCAGTTATAAAAACAGATTTACTGTACAAAATCATTTTGGAGATTTTGTTCTCCAAATTGTGAAATCAGATATATACACACCTCAGATAACTAGGCAAGGTGGAAATAGCTTTTTTAATCCTTCAGTAAACTTGAATTTTACTTTTTTTTGTGGACAATCATAATGTAGTTATTAGGCACACTTTAATGAGAGAAAAGCCTCTGACATTAGCTAAAATCACCCTCAGTGCTGGTACCTGCTTAATTACTTGACAATGAGCAGCAGGGTAGCCTTTGCAAGCAAGTATTTAATAAAGATGTTGGATTTTAATATAGTAACATACTTTACATGGGGTTCTTTAATTATGCCAGCTGCTTATTTTAGTTATGTCAACCTTGTTACTAAGCAAAGACCCGTGGGTAGGTTTGATCCTTGCGTTGACCACTTAGGTCATCTTTGTTCCATAGCCAGAGGGTATAATGTTAAACGTTAGCAACTAGCTCACAGTGTCTGCCATTGGCAATCAGCAGCCTACAGAGAGCCAATGTAAGTACTCTAGGCAAAGCTACCTTTGTGACTTATGAAACAATCCTACATCCAAATATAGAGGTGGTAGGCTATTAGGACCTTCTTACAGGGAGGTTAATCTGTATTTATATTAAGTGATTGCAATTGAGCGCATGCAGCAGCTCAAAGACCTTAATATAGGATACACTGGCGTCTATACCTTTTGCATTAAACCTTGAAGTTTCAAAAGTAAATGCCAAGAGGCTTAATACTGCAGAGATGATCATGCCTAAGAGATATTCATATCTGTGCTGTTCCCTTATGATCGAATTTTAGTTTGCATTTTGAGCATTTTATTGTCTTGCTGACTGACTTCTGCAAGTGTAAGATTTCATGGATATATTTTCAGTGATAGACCCAGAATTTTAATGTGTTGTGAATCTAACATAATGATAGATAAAAAGGAAAATTATCAAATGTTTTCATGAATAGCTACAGACTTAAGAAAATAAGCAAAAGCAAATATACAAATGCTTTCTAGATATTTTTGTTTAATTGACAGTGCAGCACCAGGAGTTCTGAGATGTTTACATAGCATGGCACCCTCATATATTCTTAGCAGTACTGGCAGAATTTGTGAAGATATGTGCAAGAATAGTATTTATTATATTGGTGGTAAAAATGCCTCTTCCTGTGAATTGCTCTTTAAATTGAATGAGATGACATATGTGAAGGGTAGTGTCTGTGGTCTTCACCTACAGGGTTGCCCCTTCCAAATGTTTTTCTTCTTTTCCTTTGTTAGTTCATTCCCCGAGACAATTCTCTTTTCTCACTAGTTCACGGGACTCTTTCCTGCCAGTGCCATTCTTGCCTTGAGTACCTTTCTCCCTAGAAATCATTGTCTTTTCTTTAGCTTCTGTGAGGTGATGAATTTTACAGACAATCAGGAAGGAGACTGGCCAGGAATAGCTTGATGTCCAAGTGTTGGTAGCTCATCGCACCACAAAAGACAGTTTACCTCTTTCAGCCTTATCTCCTCCCAGTTAGAAATTCTAAGCCATGATTTTTGCCTTCTCTTCCTTTCCCCTCCCCTCCCCTTCCCTTCCCCTCCCCTCCCCTTCCCTCCCCTCCCCTCTCCTCCTTCCCTCCCTGCTTTGCCTCCCTCCCT
>PVLA01006348.1:0-48274 GCA_004027455.1 Hydrochoerus hydrochaeris | reverse complement strand
CAAAGCCACGGTGCCAAACACCATAGAAGGAAACTCTCCAAATAGTGAACAAAATAAACCTTTCCTCCTTAAGATGATTGTCTCAGGTATTTGTGTTCAGTGATAGAAAGTCAACTAACACTCTTTGTTTAATGCAAATTATACTTATTGATGCTTACCATATTAAAAATTAAAGCCAAAAAGATTCAAGACACTGATTTCATTAAAAATAAGCTCACCATATGTTAACATAAATACCATGTTTATATGAAAAATTATCTACCTTTAAAAAAGACAGTGAAAAGAATGGAAGTTTAAAAATCTGGTGACTGACTATTGGACTGTCATGTATTCTGTTGCTTTATTGCATTTCAATCTGCCATTGCAATGAAGTATATGAAGAAAATAGGTCCTTTCTTTGAAAAAAAGGAAAACTATTTTAACACCTTTCTGCATAATTGTCGATATTCTTCTCTGATATGACCCCGAAACTTGACAAGTGGTAGTTTCTTATAAATTGTGGAATCTAAAATCTAAAATGAACTTTTCATTTTCTGTTACATGATGAGTCAGTTTTACCTTGCATTTTGAGTGTGTCAGGTACTCAAACATTTTATACTGCCATGCATTTACCATTTTCTCGAATCATTAACTTGTTTCATTATAAAAGCATATTAATCTTATCACTGCTATTCTGAGATGACTTTAAATATAGGAAAACTCTCCAGCTCACAGTGTGCAAAAGTTTTCCAAAATGCTAACATTTACTTGTAAGTGAACGTTTTCTCATTGGAAACATACACTGTAAGTTGTTTTATTTGGTGCAAATAGCTTAATATTTTCATTTTATTGCCAAATGCCCAAATTTGAAAAACCATACAGCCTGTCAGTTTCTTTCAAGTAGAAATCATGTTACATGAAATAGTCCACTAGAACAGCTCACAAATCAATCCAACCACAGCATTTACTTAAGACAGCCACTATACTTTGATAGACAGTGTAAATAATATAATATTCTTTTCTTTTTATCACTGAAATTTATCAATCAGATACGTACTCCAGATCAGGTTTTAATGAAATGAGTTGCTACCGACTGACCAGGGAAATTTTTAAGAAAAGCTAGTTTTTTTTTTTTTTGTATTTATTTGTCTGCAATTGTCTAGCAGTGAACGCTACTGACTTGATTCTTGCTCAGACTCCAGCAGTTTTATACACTATTGGTTTTGTACCATCAAAGCATAGTTGACACACTGAAAAAAGGCAAAAAGTTCTATGTATTGTCAGAAAAATTATTTTGATCATATGACTCTCCTGAAAGAATCTCTGGAACTGTTTTAGTCCATTGACAAAACTTGGACCTCTGGCCTTTGTAGTCTTTTGGTTTCTCATGCTGTTTTGCTAACGGTGGTAGTATATTTTAGCTTGGTGTTCGTCTTCCAATGTAACTTTAGATTATTGGACATTAAGTGCTGTTTCAGAAAAGAAAGACAACGTTAATTACAACAGTTAAGAACTATGTGATTGGATCTACTAGACCTTCAAATAATTTCAGGATTTGGATTATGTCAAAATCCTGGAATATACTATTAGCCTGTTTTCCAATATCACGCTTGGATTATTACTCAAGCTAAGTCGAGCACACATGTGAGCAGTGACTTAAGGTAGCACCCTTGTGTTCTTTTCCTTCAGGACAGGATTGATGCTCCTAGGTGCAATGGAGATCATGGAGACCACTGCTCAAATGTGGGGAGGAAATATCCTGGATTTCTTGCTTAACCCTGTGGAATGAATTCCCCAGTCGGGTTCAGCCTTTACTCCTTCTGTCTTCTCTCAGTATCTTCCTCAGAATCAGTCTCATTAATCACTTTTGATGAAGATATATGTACTTAGAAAAGATTCACCTTCGTATTTTACATTTTTTTAAGCAAAGTTAAAAATATTTCCTTTTGACAGAATGGTTGCCCCAGCTCCTACAGATAATGACACGTGATGACAGAAGCTTGGCTCAGTAAGAAACTGCTCCAACAGGGGTAGACACAGTTCCTCTCAGCGTGCTGCATTGCCCCTGCCCACTTTTCTAACTCTCAGGGATCCCAGTTTAGGCTTCAACTTTTTGATCTACAGACACAGAAATCCTGGCAGAGAATACAGATCTGCCTTTGCTGCTGTGCTGCTGACAGAAAGCTTATCAGATACATACCTAAATGCTTATGGCTACCACAAAGTCAAAATATAGTCCACCTAAATGCTTATGGCTACCACTTTTAAAGTATCACAAAGCCAAAATATAGTCCACAGCTACTTTACTATCTTCCAGAAAAAAAGACTAATGTGGTTTTTTCTCCAGGAATGAGGATCGGTGCTTTGAGATAGTATCAGCTTTGATTACTGTTTCATTACATGGGGGCAGGGACTTTCCATCATTCTTGGAATTCAAATGGGATTTCAGTTCTTGTCATCATAAAATATCCATGAACTGAGCAAAACACTGAATAAACAAATTTGCTGGAGTATTTCACATGTATAAGATAATGGGTTGAGATAGGCTAAACTATTTAAAACTTACATTTGAATTTATGAACAATTTCCTTTATTTTTCCCCATTTCTGGGAATTATAATTGTATGAGTCAGTCATAGTTTAAAGGCAGAAATGTTTTGTCTTAGATGATAAATTCCAAGAGATGATATCTGTTTAATTCATAATATATAGAGTAGAAAAGAGATGTGGACTGTAGGGAGGAACCAAAGACCCTTTTTAATAGTTTTGATTGATCCACACTATACTTAAATCACAGCAAGTAGACCTGGAAGCTACAGGAGAGACTTCTAATCCAGACAGTTATAATGTGGGATAGTCTTATATCCTGGAATGAGCAGGTGATGGTATCTAGCTTTTTGCATTCTAGAAAGCCCGTCTCCTTACTTTGAAGTTTTAGTATTTTGGACCTTATTCTTAAAGCTTCTTTAATTGATATAAGAAAAGTGGATTTCTGGACATTTCTAAGGGATAACCCTTTCTGAGTTTGGAAATCTTCATTGTCTATGTAGGCTAGGTTTATAGCTGTTCACTGGCCCTCTAATGTCAAAACAGCAAATGATGTTAGCAACATCATACAACTTGGTGACCAAATAACAGACAACTTGTTTAACACGGACTCTGACTTCACCTATCCCTTTCAGGTATAAGTTCCATTGTATTTATAGGTATTTATGAGCATATTGGGGTGCATTAAACTTACTTGACAGTCTTTGCTCTTACTTAGAATTCCCCTTTCACTTCGGCAATGATTCTGCCCTTAACTAGCACATAGTGATACAGTGTCCTTCAGTCACAATGCCAAGTCCCATTTCAAATGTGTGTTTGTATCTTAATTAGTTCAGAACTTTTTTTTTTAAATCAGATTTCCAGGACTGACCATAGATATTTTTATTTTGAAAGTTGAGAATGGAATCTAAATCTATATTTTAAATTAAGTAACATTGGCAGGTCTGATTCAAGCAGCTCATGGACTGTAACTAGAGAAATGTTTCCCTAGTAAGAAATGACGCCCTGCATAGAAAGTTAGAAAATGAGGAGCCATTTCTGGAGAGACCTAATTAGTTATACTGTGTTCTGGGCCAGGGATTCTCAAAATCTGCAGAAAGCCTGTCCGACAGCTAAGAATGGTCACAGAAGCAAGGTCGGTCACTCTCGGGTGTGTTCTGTCTTAGCAGTTACTCTGGGCTGTGGATCTGTGGCTCAGGTTTCATGCTTCTCTTTGGCCTGAGATCTGATACTTCTGCTGCTGCGCAGAGGAGGTTTATTACCATAATGGCAAAATTTAACCCATTTCATTTGTTTTTCAGAGTCCCGATGCCCCTAGAAGAGACTTTTTCATGCTACTACTCACTAAATAAATGAGGTTAGTTTCTGGCAGTGTCAAAAGTGTGTTGGTTTGCTAGACAGCTAGGGTAGAAAGATTTAAAATTGCAACTATTTTTTTTTTTGAATTTGAGGTGAAAACTTGAAGAAGTGACTTTGATGATGATTCTTGGTACAGAACTCTATCCAATATATTGAAAGACATCAAAGGGGAAGTGTTTTTTCTTGTGATTTCCCCTTTTCTACTAACTGAAAACTTGTAAAATTGATGGTGATGTATTTTACCAGTTACCTGGAATGCTCCATACTACTGCAGAAAACAAAGTCACTTTAATATTTTTAAGGTTTATCATTTTGTGAGATGTGTCTGAGGAGCTTATTAAGTTCACTGGAAAACTAGAAAAATTTAAGAGTACTTCCAAGAGTCATTTTTCTTTCCTAAACCACTTTTGCATCTTTAGATATGAGTATAAATAGATAAAAGGAGAGTTTAGCTGAAATAAAAGCTGATTTGTGCTTTTGAGGAGGAAATGAGAAGGAATGAAAATATTTGTTAATTTCCCTATAGCGGAGCTCATTCTTTCCTAATAATCATAATCAATTCTGGCTCACAGTTGAAGACTGCTAATAAAAATATTTTCTGGAATATCCTTATAATCAATGCTATATAAGTGAAAAGTGTCATATTTTGATTAATAGCAGTTGATAATTGCTACTCTATTATTCTGGGCAAAGTACACAGAATTATCATTGAATTATCATAACATACTATGGCATTAGCACTAACAATATCCTACATTATGCTAGTGAAAAAATTAAGAATGAGCATTTCATTGGTACACTCAGTTAGAGTTGATTCAGTCTTAGAAAGGAGAATTGTTGCCTCATCCTGGGCTGATAGATTTTGGTAAAGGCAGATTGGGTCTCTGATATTCCAGTTATGAGTTCTAGAAATATTTCTCATTAATATGGAGTAGAGAAAGAGGGCTTATAAGGATAAGACAAAAGAGAAACTTTTCATTTTATTTTTTTCTATTGGTGTGTGAGGTTATATTTTATACAGAATCAAAGATGCATAAAGGTCGTGATTTTCTATGACCACAAGGTGGTGTGCCTCTTTCCTGAGCACTTGGCTTGCTCTTATTTAAGGAAAAGTTTCTATTTTTAACCTTTACTGATTTCTAATAGTACCAAGAAATGAGGCATTTCCTGGCTGAAAAAAATCAAAATGTCTTCTTTAAGTGACAAAGTTAAGCCACACTTTTGGTGATGCAGCTGAACCTTTGGGACCAAATTGTATGAATTTTCTGACAAAGCCTCAAATGGGATTCTTGTTTTAAAACTTGCACCCCAAGAAAAAAAGGCTGGGAAATATGCTCAGCAGGCAAGGTCTTGCGATGGTTTCTGGCAGTGGAGGAGGAGACAGACATCTGCAGGGATGAGATAAGTAACACTTACCTTCAGATCCACCTTATACTTGACCTGGAGGAGGTATTTTTCCCGGTTGAAGTTTAAATGAATACCTAGATATTTTGAAAGGCTTTCTTCCTTACGATTGCTTCCGGAGAATCAAAATCTTGTTAGAATTATTCTGGGCACTGATTCAAAGTGTGAAAGGCTAAAATATTGCCAACATGGTAATTTACACAATATAATAGCAGAGGAAAATAAATTATCCACAACTTATAGCAGTGTCATATGAGCAGAAAGCCCCTTGGAGCACGCAAAAATTATACCTACAATATATCAGCAACATAAAGCCCTGGATTACAAGAATCAGATTTAAGTTCTTGAAAAATTAGTGGAAATTCCATTTTGCCATCACTTAGAAATTGAAAAGTAATAATAAATGTGCACAGCCAGTGCGGAGGCATGCTTGACGGAATTATATATTCCGTTTTGTTTGTGGTTTAGCACTTCCCATGCTCCAACAGCTTTGCCCTTGTGCTTCTACTTAAGTATGGAAACTTGGTGTCATTTCCATTTTGTCTACAAGGGAACAGAAGCACTGGAAAGTGGGCTTCCTTCAAGGTCACCTCAGTGATCTGAGACAAAGCAGTAATAGAATTGAGAGCTATCAAATCTCTGTGTCCTGAACTGTGAAGCGCAGTGGCTCAGGCCACATTTTCAGAGAAAGAGAAAGTCAAAGATTAAAGGCAGTTGTGGGTGCTGGAGATTCAGTCTCTAGCGATCTTTTCATTGAAATCACCGCTCTTATCAGCCTTTTAGTTTCTGAATCTACATAAAAGTTTCCCTTTGCTGTGAAGCTTCTTAGTCATCACTGTTGAGGATATGCTCTTTCCTTGCTGTGTTCTCTGTTATCAAACTGTCTGTAATGATTTCACTTGAGAATATAGCTTGGAATGATTAAGTAAGATGAGTCCCAAGTGAGTAATATGTGAAAAGGGCAATTGCATGGTATTTTAAAGTAGCATCTGGAGAACCAGAGGGAGAGTTAACAGAATAAAGGAAGCAAAGAAGGAAGAACAGATTGAGAGCAGAACAAAAGTGGACAAACACAACATTTTGCACAGGGAAGATTTCATTGCTCATAAGAGATAGACTTCTTGGATTCTCTCATTTTCCTTTTCCCATGTCAAGTCATCAAACTCAACATTTATGCTCTTTCTATAACTTTCTGCCTTGTGCTAAATGAAAAATAACGTATGTCATCTGTATTTCATGTATCAAAGGGGCTTTGGCCAGAGAAGAGCAAGTCTTTTGTTTTTTCCTTTCTTTGAACTCTCCACAGCAGCTTCCTGAATTCCCCCAGTCTCAGTTCTACCTGGATGCATCACCACTACTTCTAGGTTAGTAATTTTAAACAAAATTCATATGATACCTGAAGCTTCTGATAACCTTTCCTTATTCCCTTTTCTTATCTAAAGTCAGCTAATTAAAGTTTAAACTCCCACATTTCTTCAAGGTCTGAGACTTATTTGAATTTTTATGTTAAGCTTCTCTTATCTTACTGTATAGTTTCTACTTGCAATTATGCTAACATAAACAAGTAGTTGCTATCTGAGCATATCCTGATTTTTCTGTAACCACTTCCTTACTCATTCTTTCTTCTCTTGGAAATACTTATTTCCTCCAACTGGCTATTCATCTGTTGATCTCTTGCCTGTCCTTTGAGGCTCATGTTTAATGATCCCTCTTGTCTATCTTTCTGTTTCTGGTTTTAATAAAGATTACCTTGTATTATTGTTGTTCATATGACTCATCATCTTTGCTTGACTTGTTAAAGTTGGAAACTAAGTCTTAGCTACCTTTTTCCCCTTCCTGCCTCTTCTGCCCAACACCTGCACAATTCTGCAACCATGAAGTCAATAAATCAATAATAAAGAAATTACTGACTGTATGAAAGAATAAGTGGCAAAGTCATCCCAGAGACATAAATACAGGATAAGCTTTCTGTATTTTAAAAAAGTAAAATTTAGAAGAGTTTTATAGTCCATATTCATGAAAAATTATGTTTGTAAATGAGTTAATGAGTTCTTTAGATCAAATGTACTACAAAATGCACCTAGAAGAGGCGATCATTATAGACTGACAGCAATGACTTCTTAGAGAACCAGGCATATGAGTCAAATGCATGTATGGAAATAAGAAAAGTATAGAGAAAATCATGATTATTTAGTCATAATTTTATGTACTACTTTTTATAATTAAATGTATAGATACTATTTCATGAAATAAGAAGATTGAGATTTGTAGCAAAGTATCTTTTTTCTTTGCTTTTCTTTGGTTTGCGTATCTCCTGTAACAGCTACCATTTGCCTGGAATACACGATTACACAACTGCATGATGAATGAGAAGACTGTTAGTGCCAGGCAAAATTATAAGCAAAGTAACAGAGATTGCAATTCACATGGGGTATTTAGAAAACAGTGAGGAGAATATTTCCATTGATTTGCAAGAGCTATAATAAGGTATGCAATTTGATAAAATTGGAAAAGAGGTTGCTAAATTATTAAACATGTTCAATAGTTTTCAAAGGACGGTTTTTAAATAATAATCACAGATGGGTTTTGACCTACAAAGTGACTTCCAGTGTTTGGGTTTTGAAGAATATTTCCTCTGACTGCAGTACCTGTGAGAATATGGATTGTGGTATACTGCTGGGTGGTTATTTAGTATCAGTACTCTTCTAGATTTTAGGAGGATTATCCAGAAACTATTTCACTACAAAAAAAGTCAGGATTAAACATAAGCATGCAATCTAGTTGTAGTGAAGAAGGTGTTAACTGAAAAGTCGGCAGTGGACTCTTGATGTAGTGTTTCCTACCTGCCTCTACTTCTTGCTGCACCCATTTTGATTGTATAGCTGTGTGACCAGGGTCATTGCAGAGGTATTATTCTTATGTCACTGAATCACACAAATAATCACCTACTATAATAAAGAGAAAATGTATATTTATATATTATTAGTACAACTGTATGCTTCTCATTACAAAACTTTCATATCTATAGATCTTAACCCCCCCCCATAAACACACTCCACACACTAATAAAGACTTATTTTCATCCAGGAGTATACCTACCCTGGAGGAGGGAGAATAAAAATCACTGCCTTAAAGATGCTACAGTGTAAGGTCTTCACTTCACAGGCACATGGAAGCCAAGCAAGGAGAGATGACTTGCTCACAGTAACTATAGCCACAGATTTCTGAGCAGAATATGTTTCCTCACTACTCCATCAAGGCTCTTCCCCATTTCTGCCAGGTATCTTGGCCTTGTGAACCCATAAATCTATAACAAATTGATCTTGGGAAACTCCTGCCCTCTTCTTCTGAGAGTGAAGAGTTTTCGTGAATTAGGCAAGTCATTTTTATTCTCTATATGCTGATTTCATGACATGCAAAATGCAAATTATTTAATGAGACTTAGCTTATAGGGCACTTGTAAAAAGTGTAAGCAAATATGTGTGGAGTGCTGAGCACAATACTTGGCACAGACTAAGTATTCAATACAGGTCAGGTATCCCTAGTGTTCTTTTCAGGAAGTTTTTATTAATAGATGTAACATTTACTCGGTCCCAAGCTAGTCATCAGGTACATTGTAGAGGAAATAAGGAAGTAATTAGAAGTGAAACATAGCATCACTTTCTAAATAATGATTTTTTTTTTTTTGTATCAGGAATTGAACTCAGAACTTTGGGCTTGACAGGCAGGCACAGTGCTACTGAGTTATATCTTCAGCCCTCCAAACATACGACGTATTGACTCTGTTATTAGGAAGGTTGTGGGACATTGGAGTCTACAAAAATTCAGATGATAGATGAAAAGCAGTAAGAAAAATTAAATAAAAAGGTATTTTAGAGAATAGTCTTTTGTCAAGACAGATTAGATCAGAATCGCAATTTTTGATTGAATGTGATGACAGCTTTGACCAAAGTTGTTAGCAGATGAAGCGGAAAGAGCAGATTTGGGATGTGTGTTATAATGAAAGCAAATGACTGCTCCTGGCAACATAAACCCTGAGTAGAAGTGAAAGTGAGAGAACAAAGAAAATCTCAAACTGGATTTAATTGTCAGTTCTTCCTGTTTCTATGGAAGAACGTGTACTTTTCATGCTGTGATGAGAGAACTTTTGTGTCTGCCAAGTTCCAAGAGGACAGGATTTCATCCATGATTATAAATGAACTCAGGGGTGTTTTGGTGTCCTGTTAAAACAAGAAGCAAGCATGGATATTTTACAGCATTTAAGAGTGAATTAGATTACTTAATTTTGGAAGACTATTTGTGGAAAACTCTATGGTCAGTTAAATTTTCCAGATGATCTTCAAGATGAAGGTTAATAAACCTCAGAGGAGTGTTAACATTTCTATTGACTTAAATGAAGAACCAATAAATTAACCTCTTAGTGTATGGACAGTATTTGTTCCAGTAGGTCTTGATGATTTCTCTTTAATTTGCAATTATTATGGTTGAAATTGAGGGTATCCCCCCAAAACCTCATGCACTCAGATGCAAGGCTTTTACAATGTGACTGGATGATAGAGATGATAAATTAGATGGATTAATAGCTAAATGTAATTTTTTAGAAGTGGGCACAGTCCGAACAAGCCAGGCACTGAAGGCATGATGTGTAAGGTGGACTGCTCTCCCTACCTCCTTTGGTGTCCACTGACCAGAGACTATAACCTGGGGCCAAACAACCTTTCATTCTTTAAATTCCTAGCATTGGGTCTTCAGTGATAAGAAAGTCTCTAAAACAATTATGTACAATGTTGTGCCTTTTTCCTACCTGTCTTGGTTACTTTTCTCTTGCTGTTGAGACAAAATGCCTGATGCTCAACGTGAAGGAAGCTAAGGCTTATTTCTTATAGGTTGGAGGTTTCAGTCCATACTCAGTTGGCTCCAAGTGGCAGGATGGCATGGCAGGCCGCCATTAGTGGGTCCCATAAACAGCACAAACAGTAGAAGAGGGAGAGACTCGACTTCTACCTGTGGTTACACTGTATGCTGGCCCCAGCCCTGGGCAGGTGTAGCATTCACACCACTAATTCAAGCGTTAGACAACAAACCAGTGACAAATGCTAGATTCAGTGGCATCCATGACTGCATGAGACTTGGGGGGATGCATCTGACACAAAAACCACTGCACTGCCTGAGGACTTCAAATGCAGCACTTACACTGAGTTTATTGTGTAAATTTCCTTAAAAGCCAATTATTGTGCCTGCCTATAATACCAGAAGTCTGCAAGGCTGAGGCAAGGAGGACTCCAGCCTGGGAAACTCGATGACTAAGCAAAACCCTGTCTCAAAATAAAAAATAAAAGGTTCTCAGTGCTAAAACGCTGAAACCCAGTTTGAATCCACAGTACTGGGAAAGAAACAAAACAACAAAAAAGAACACTACTCCTGAGAGGAACTGACCAATTAATATTGGAGAGAGAGAAAAAAAAGAGAAAGAGAGAGAGAGACAGACAGACAGAGAGACAGAGAGACAGAGAGAGAAAGACACAGAAAAGGATTCACTTAGAAAAAAATGAGGGCTCAAGCTTACATGTACATATTGCTTCTCTGATTCAACAGACTTACACTGGACCTGAAGAATATATAGAATGTCTTGGAAAATGATAAAATACAGCATGGAATCTGATTCTCAGCATAATTTAAATCAAATTATAGTGTTAGTTTGACAAGGCTGCCACTAAAATATACCACAGACTAGGTAGCTTAAGGAATAGGAATTTAATTTTCATGGTTGCAGATGGCATAAGTCCCAAGATCAAGGTATTGATTGGTAGGTTTGGTTTCTTTTAAGCCCATTCTCCTTGGCTTACAGATGGCCACCTTCTGTCTGTTCTTGTGTGGTCTTTCCTCTATGTATGTTACCTGAAGTATCTCCCTGTGTATACTAATGTTCTCTTCCTGTAAAGGCATCCATCACAGCACATCATAACTGTAACTAATTTCCTCTTTCAAACTCTTTCTCCAGTCACATGCTGATATATTAGAGGAGGGACTTCAATGTAGGAATTCAGGTCGCATAATAACTCCTTATAACTTCTTTGGGTAAATACAGTATATGAATAAAATACTATGTAGTTCATCACATTTTGGAATATTTTAAGTATAATTTAATGCATTATTACTGGGTGCTTTTCAAATTCATAATAGTCCTACCTGATTTGTAACATTGGGGTGACAGCAAAGAAAGAAAAACAAATGTCAGTAACTTACTCCCACTTGTTCTGTAATTCTTCCCATTCCATTCAATACTTCTCTATGATTCAAAAACAGGGAGTTGGGTGTGAGTGGGGCTGATGTGTGCCACAGTTGCCATACTCTAATTCAAGTGGTGTCTTAATTCTCTGGTCAAGATTGTGATTATTTCTGAACCTGAACCTTGATACCCTGTACTACTGGGAGATTTGATTACTTTAGAGCCATCACAACTACTTGTTAGATTCTTATTTCTTTTTTTCAGTTTCTACTCTTTCACAACTGGTTTTATTTATTGAAGTAGTTTTCTAGAGAAGTCATAAAAATTACCATAAATTTGATGGTGTGAAGCAGCAGAAATTTATTCTTTCACAGTTCTTAGAACTGGAAGTCTGAAATAAAGATTTCAGAAAGGTTGGTTCCTTCATGAAACTCTGAGGAAGAAATTTTTCCTCTTTCTAGTTTCTGGTGATGATGATTAGTCCTTGGTGTTCTTTGACTTACAGGTATATTCTAGAAACTCTGGTCCTGTCATCGAATGGTGTTATGGTTTGTATCTAGATGTCCCCCTACAGCTCATGCAGTTTTAAACTTTTTAGGAGAAGGCTAAATTTAAGGCTTGTGATTGATTCAAGGGCTGATGCTGGGATTGAGGGTGTGAGTGCCACATCTGCCCTACAGTGGGTAGCCTGGATATAATATAAGGGACAGAGAGAAAGAGCCTTGATTCTCTTGTTTTTGCTGTCTTCCACATCCATGAACCTTCTGCCATGTGCCACCATGCCTCAGAGCCAACTGATTATGGACTGAAACCCTAACAAACTGTGAGCTAAATAAACCTTTCCTCCTTTAACTTTGGGCATTGGGTATTTTGTCTCAGTGACTAGGTAAAAGTAATTAAGAATAATGTCACACTCCCTGTACTTCTCTACACCTCTATTGTCTTTACAGAACCTTCTTAAAAGACAATAGTTCTTGCATTTAGGGTCCACTTTAATTCAACATGGTTTGACCTTAATTTGATTACATTTTCAAAGGTCCTATTTTCAAATAAAACCATAACCAGAACTACTGCAGTTAAAACATCAGCACATATATTTTGGAGATACAATAATACCCATAACTCAAACAATTTCCTTTCTGTCCCTTCCCCTCCATAGTTGCTATTTCTAAAGATGATTGTTGGTTGCAAATTTTTAGTATCCTATCAAACTTTTCCAATTTTTGGGCAAGAGACGATATGTTGGCTGACTTAAAAACAGGTGGAAAAAATAAACGAAGAATCAAGTAACTTTGTGTTAGTGTGACCCTCCCAAATGCCCAGCCAACTTCTGAGATAGGCTTGAAGAAACAATTATATACAGGTCACAAAGTTCTCTCTTTTAGAAACCACTGGTTTCAAGCAAAGCAAAATCTTCCTTCCAAGTAGCCCTTTCCTTCAAGTATAAAATTCCATACTATGTATTATGTCCCTAAAAAGGGGCTTTTTCATACTCAGTTATTATCTCTTTCTCCTTGCATCAAGTTTCTTCTTCAGTGAAACAGGATTTCCTTTTATTTCTTAGTAAAATAAATAAATAAATAAATAAATAAATAAATAAATATAAAGGTACACATTTTCTGTTTCCTGCTACATGTATTCATTTGACTTTTTCCCCCTGGTTTTGAGTTATATATCAAACTATTATGTTTGCTTCCTGGCAGCTTCTTAAAATGAGTATTGTAGACTCTTTACCATCCCTCTCATTTGCCTGGAGATGGAATTCAACTGTGAGAGTTGGAGTACAAGTGGCTATTTTAGATCACAAGGGAAGATGTTAAGTCATAATATAAAAATAACTTTGGTCCTTGATTTTTTTGTGAACACTCTTTTCAATATTAAACTAAATATGTGAGTCAGCTTTATTTTATTGTGACAAAACCTGAAGAAAAATGTATTTTGGTTGAAGGTTTCAGAAATTTTCAGAATGTCATGGAGAGAGAAAGTGTGGCACAGGAAGCCTCTCAGGCCATAGTAACCAGAAGCAGAGAGAAAAAGGAGCCAGGGTAAAACTTCACCTTCAAGAGTATGCCTGACCTGTGACCTAACCTCCTCCCACTCTTCTGCACCCTCTAAGGACGCTTTACCTCCAAAGGGCACTACAGTCTGGCAGTCAAACCTTTACCACATTGGTCTTTGCAGGGACATTTAAGGGCTAATGGTCTCTATTTGAGGATCTGTTATATTAACTCTTTGTTACTTGAAGCTGAACTAAATCCTAAGCTCAACTTATTTTTTAATCACACTATTTCAATTATGGTTATTTGCCTTCTAGCTTGTTTTGAATTTTTGTTTTATTTTTAATTTTTTCACTTTAAAATAAAAAATATTTTGAAAAAAAATACCAACTATGACGGTAACTTAAAACTTTGCATTGTGCCTGAGATAACTTCTTCCTATTTTCATGGTTGTTCAACTGCCTTCTGGTCTTTCTGGCCTTGGCTCATGTATCACTTTTTTTTTTGTTAATGCAAAACAGAAAAAAAGGATAGAAATGATACAGAATTTCAAAAAGGAAAAAAAAGTAGGGGATTAACGCTAGTCAATAGATATCATAATTATGAACGAGAAATAAAGTGCTCAGAAGGACAGAACTATTGGGATAGGAGAGGAATAAAAGGAAGACAGGAAAAGATCCTTCATCACTTTTTTTTTTTACTTGTTTTTTTTTAATGGTACCAGGGATCAAACTCATAACCACGAGCTTGCACAGCAGGCACTTAAGCCACTGAAGTAAATCCCCACCCTCACACATCACTTTTAAGAGGCTTTGGTTTGACCTCAGCTTCACTGTTTGCTGCAGAGCGCCCTCTGTCGCTCTCTGAAGGTACTGCACTATTTATTTCTGTACGTGCTTGTGTAGAACAAGATGAATTTCTTTAACGCTTAGAATATAATCTCAGTCACCTGTGTTCTCTCCATCATCTGCCCCTGGGACATAGATTAAAGTGTGACTGTAATCAATTAAGTGTACACAGAATAAATGAATGAAGTGTTTTTCTGGGCCCCCTCTCAACTTCAGAAAGTTATATTTTTATTATCTTCCTCTTCTGTATTTATTTGTTTCATTTTTGTGACCAACGACTACATAAGAGAAAATGTACAATAGAAATTGAGATTTTGGCTTTGCATTTTTTCCTGAGCTTTCTTTATGTCATCCAATGATTCACAAACTTTTTTTTCTATTTAAACAGAAATGATACATCATTTAACTTAATAAATAACATTTATTTAATTAAATGGTCGGGTTTAGGGACAGAATTAGGTGCATATATATTAAACAACTCTTAAATTTTATTAAAAATATGTGAAAGTGTTTATATATTAGTATGCAGACCTTGAGTGATGTTTAGTTAGGCTTCTCATTATAAAATAGGAAACTTCTGTCTATAAAGTTAGGCCATGATGTAAATGTGGTCATTGTGATGACACCTACTCAGCCTGAGTTCAGCCACCTGCTCTGCTTTCCTGGTCATGTGCCTATGCCTGGACCTGCCTAAACCTCTGTTCCTATCTTTCAAATGTAGAAGACCATAGCTCTGATACAGAGATATTGTTAGAATTGAAAGGAACAATGATTATTTAAAGGCTCAATGTGAATCCAGTAATTCTTAATCTCTCCTCTGTTTTTGCCATAGTAATGGCAAAAACAAACAAACAAACCAACAAATAACAACAACGAAAAAAACCCTCAAACAAAAAACAGACCTGAGGACCAATGAAACAGACTAAAAGATGCAGACACAGCTATAAGCACAGTCACTTTATCTTTGACAAAGAGGCCAAGCTTGTCCACTGGAAGAAAGCCTCTTTAATAACTGTTGCTGGAAAAACAGGCTCTCTACATGTTGGGGATTAAAAGTAGTCCCATGTCTATCACTATGCACTAAACTAAAGTCAAAATGGATCAAAGACCTAAATACTAAAACAGAAACACTAAATCATAGAAGTTTTTATGCCCATATCTTGTACCACAAGCAACTACTTTAAAGATAACATGTAATATATCAGCTATTGTTATTCTCCTATTATTTTGGTAAGAAATCTTGTTTTACTTTTTTTTCCATAAAAACAAAATGAAACAAAACAAAAATATACATCTTACTGGAGTAAATATTGATTAAGAAGTTAATGTATTGAACACCATGTCTAGAAATTAAATGTAACTGGTATCCCCAAATCCTGTTCTCTGAAAAATCTTTTAATTACAGTTCCCTCTTTCCCCAATAGTGGCCACTATTGTGGCCTCTGCAGTGATCTCATTCTTCCTATCAAAAGTTTAAAGCCTAAATTGTTCCAATCCTATGAATATTAACTGGTGCATGTTTGTGTCAGGTGACCTGAGAGATCTTTAAGATCACTACGTAAAATATCAACTTTAGTTCTTTTCCTTCCACCATGTTTTGTCATTGTTTAGGGCTCTTTGCTATTGTTATTTGTCTTTTTTTGTTTCTTATTTTTCTAATAATCTGTTTCGTTTTGTTTTGTTTTTCCCTCTAATGCAGAAATGATAGGTATACATGTTGAGGCTTATACATGCCTAAAACTTCTCCTAAACAATTTGTGAGAATTGATTATATTATGTGTGATGAAATGAACAGCTTACTTTGGAGAAAAACAGACATTATGGTATCTGTTGCTGATTCCATATCATCATGCTGTGAAATCCAGTAATGCTTCTATTCTTTGTTCAGAATGGTTTTAGTTTGTTTTGTATTGTTTAATTTCAACATACACAAAGGTATGGACAGCTATTTTGAAGAGAACAAGAGACATTATGTAGGCCATTGTTAATTTTCATATTGTCTGGTTTTGAAGGCCTATAATACCTTCATTTGTCTGTTCTGATCAGTTTTATACTATTTTATTTTGTATGAATTCATTATGTGTGAAGATATAGACAACCATTTAACAGAAAACAAGAGACATTATGGTAGCCACTGTAGATCTCCTGTTGTCTTGCTTTGAAATCTGTGTCACTTACATAGTTTGGTTTCTTATCTGCTTTGTTCTGTTTTGTTATGTTTAGTTTTACCCCTTTTTGAAGTTAAAAAAATGTTTAAAGCCTAAGAATACATGCCCTCACATTCTACTGTAATTTACTTTTGCATGATTTTTTGAACATTATATAAATGGAACCGAATGGTCTGTATTTTTTAGTGTCTGGTTTCTTTTATTTTAGATCATGTATTTGGAGTTCATATTTTTGCATATGTCTGCAGTTACTCTTACCATGTTTCTTGTCTATTTTTCATGAACATTTTTACCACTGTGGATTATTCTGAATAATAGTATTATTCTTATTTGTATGCAACTATCATGGATTACATCAACATTTATTTTTAAGATAGAACACTAGGAATGAATATGCATATCATGAATTTTATTAGACAATCCTGAAGTATTTTCAAAGTGGTTTAGCAATCTGTCCTCTGCCCAGAAGTACAGGACAGCTCCTCTTTTGTCATGTCCTCACCATGATTTCCCTTGTCACAATAAAGCTTGTGAGCAGTAAATTGGCTTTCTTCATATTAAAAACAAAAAACAAAAGAAAAAAGAGAGTCTAGGGAAATAACAACCACTTAAGGAAAACAAAAACTGTGTCATAGCATTGAAATGAATTTAAGAAATGAGACATAATAGCTGTTACTATTATAGGAAGATAATCACCCCTGCCCCTTTCCTCTTCCCTGAAAGTGAGAAGACCCAGCCTAGCTGATTACCTTCAATACCCCAGGGCAGTAATTATTTCATGTAACAGCATGGGGCTCCCAGAATGTTGTTATCAAATTCCTCTTAGCACTGTAGCTAAACACATTAAGCGAGGACTTTGTCAACTGAGAGGTCTGCAGGGATTAATCTGCCTTTTCTCACTATGTAACTGACAGCTGGAATGTTTTTGGAATCTATTTTACATTTTTCTTCCTCAAGGGTCTAAGAAGAATTTCTTGTTATAGGAAGACCAAAAACACAGAATAGAAGATTTGTATTAACTGACAAATTTCTAACTATGCCTCTGAAAGAATGGCTACAGAAAAAAAAAAATTAATTCCCGTTACACTTGCATTCCTAGAATTTACATGGTTCTCCAAACAAGTGCAAATCCTCCATCAGTGTTTTTCTCTCAACAGTATTTGACTTGAGGGTGACTTGAAAGCAAGGGGTTTAACACGCATTCAAATATTTTGTTTTATTTCTAACAATTACAGTGAATAATGTTATATATGCTTTGTGCTTTGCAATAAGTAGGACTTTTTTGGCTTTTTCCAATTCTCTGTTTTCTGAGAATATTTTCACTTGTACAGATTACTGTTTCCTCTATTCTCTCCTTAGTTTATTACATATGATGTTATAATTATGACAATGTTGGTAAGAATGATCATTTATAGTACTTTAATTGGTCACTAATATTTTGTAGAATATCTCGTGACTTGTTTTAATTTCTTGTATCAATCCTAGAAGATAGGTATTGGGATAGTTTGCATATGGGTGGTTTCTCTAAAATTAGTGTTGGAATTTAATCCCCAGTATGAGATTTCTATAAATTGAGCACTTTAAAAGATGATTAAAATTAATGAGTAATCCGAAGAGTGAGTCTGCTGTGAAAGCCAATGTTATGGTTTGTATCTAGATATCCCCACAAAGTCTCAAGTGCTCATAGGTGGGGCTATTGGAAAGTGGACGGATCATGGGTGTGTGATACTAGGATAAGGGTGTGTGGTACTGGACTAGACTGCTAAATGATTTAGTACAGTGGTGGGTGTGCCTGAATGAATTGTCTGAAGACCGAAGCCCCACCCTCGGTGTGACTGGCACCAACCAATAGGCTTTTAGTCTAAGCGGAATAAAGGGAAAGGTAAGATTACTGCTTGCTGCCTCCCGGCTGCCTTGCCATGGACTGTTTCACCTCTGCTATGCCACTTTGTCTTGGAGCCAGCAGACTATGGAGAGAAACATCTACAAACTGTGAGCTAAACCAAACCTTTCCTCCTTTAACTTGTGAGTATTTTATATTTTGTCCCAGCAATGAAACAATAACTATGGCAGCCAGCTTGGCAAAACCTTTCACAAATTCCTTGTCTCTTACCATGTGATGCTGTAAACAAACAAAGAGCTAGTAAAAATATCCTTTGTGTTATATCTGAAACATGCATATATTTTTTTGTTTAGTTATGTAAAAGTCAAACTAAATTTACCATCTTGCATTTTGTTTTACCAACCTACACATAGTTCACTAGGTTAAAATAAGTTTATTGCTCAAGCTTGTTATACATGTGACCAGTTATTGCCAATAGTGCTTCACCCCAAGTGTAGTTAGAGAACATTTCTCCCCGATTGTTTTGTGGTGGACAAGACCATGAGGTGATCAGGTGTGACACCTGTGACTAGAACATTTTCATTGGCGTGTGGACCAAGCGCTGCTGCAGAGAGAATCTAAAAATAGCGCCAGTTCCTGAAGTACACCCTCTCCTAAACTAACAGCCCAGCCCAGCCCAGCCCAGCTACCAGTGTCTGTCCCTGAAATAGTTTCCATTTTATTTTTGTGCTGTTGTTCATCAGGATTTCTCATCAATTTATTGGCATCAGTGTGACCATCTTCCAAACAAGCCTGGAGTACTGAATCTGCTTGCCTTCTGATCTAATCCAAATGCCAATTAAAAACCATTACTGAACTCAGCATACCTGCCATGGGATCTCTGACATGCTCTCAAGCTGAGCAAATGATCACCTGATTGCCTATGCTACACCTACATCTCTCTGGCCTCAGATCTATCTAAATGGCCCTATTTTATTATTACTCAAACAAATATAGTCACCGACGGAATATTTGAAAAGTATAATATGCATTAGTTTTTATTAACAATAATGCTGATTAACAAACAATCACAAAAATCTCAGAGACATGCAGCAGTAAAAATTATTTAGCTGACAAATCTGTGGTGTTCTGCTAATCTACTCCATTGTTGAAATCTGGGCTGTGACTGCATGTGCATCTGTGGTCTGCAGTATTTCTGCATGGCAGAGTGTTAAGGCTGGCAGGCTTTTCGCCATGTTGGTTGGTTATGTGCAGAACCAGGATGGCTTTGGTGGGGAATGCTGTTCTGTCTCATATCCTTTCCAGCAGCCCTGCCCATGGATATTCTCATGGCAACACAGAGGGTGATACAGAACAGAAATGTGGCCACTTTGCTCAAGTTTTCCCAAGTCACATCTGTGGATGTTTCACTGGCTGAAGCAAGTCACGATATGCATCCAAATCCAAGGTGGGAAAATACCCTCTGTCGTGTTAGAGGGTCTTGGATGAACAGTAGGGGAGTAAAAATTGAGATGGGTTTTGTGGAGTGGTAAATTGGAGAGAGATGAGGGTAGAGATTTAGAAAGGAAATGATTCAGGAGTTGCCAACATTAAAAAAAAATAAATTGCTCATTGACTCTCTCATTTATAACTAAATTGTGTGATTTTGTCACTTACATTTTTAGATATTACTTTCTGCAATTTTAAAATGAGGCAATTGTATTGAATCAAAACTTAGTAACTTTCTGACTCATCTAGTTAGGAAATCAGGATTTATTTTGTTCTTACCAGGTTAATTCATCTTTAAAAATATTTTTTAACTTTTTCACGTGTCTGTTATTTTAATTTTTAAACTTGTTATATCACATGTTAATATTCTCTTCCTTTTTCCATTACTAAGGGATCAACTCCAGGGCCACTTTACCACTAAGATACACCTGTAGTCCTTTTTAACTTTTGAGTAAGAGACTTGCTGGGTTGTCCAGCCAAGATTTGAACTTGCAATCTCCCTGTCTCAGCCTCTCTAAAGATTGTGATTACAGGTGTGTGCCATCACATGTTGGCACACTTTATATTTTGTCTAGCTCTAAAATAATTTGAAGTTGCAAGCACACAGATAATTTTTAAATTCTCTTTCAGTTCTATTTCTTATGATCAGAGAAGCATGTGTATAAATTGTGAATGACACTAATTAGAGAGTTAAAACGAGATAAGTGAAAAAAAATAAGTTTTCTGTAACCCTTGTGAAAAACCAGTGGATTAAGGATAATATCATTATAATAAGGGAACAACTGGGATAAATTGCTTAATAAAGGCAAGTAACATTATTAGGTTTAAATGATGATGAATTCTTGTCCATTTACCTGTCTCATGAGAAAAAAAATGTTAAATGAACATGTGAGTCAAAATACTGTTGCAGCAGAAATTCCAACTAGCTATATAGGCAATATAAGACATAGGAAATATTCTTAATGTTGATATTATTATTTCCATTTTAATTTGACTCTATGAATTTCGTTCTTCA
The DNA here is from genome assembly GCA_004027455.1 of Hydrochoerus hydrochaeris. Taxonomy (NCBI): domain Eukaryota; kingdom Metazoa; phylum Chordata; class Mammalia; order Rodentia; family Hydrochaeridae; genus Hydrochoerus; species Hydrochoerus hydrochaeris. The sequence continues at coordinate 27,398 of PVLA01006348.1, read as the reverse complement.
TTATAGTATATATGACTGAGCTGAGAGTTTCACATCTTCTAGGAAAGAACTCTACCTCTGATCTATATCGCTAGCCTAACCCTTTGAAATTCATAAAAGTCTCTATTGTAATCACCTTGAAATAAATGTCATGATGCCTTTGAAAGAGAAACTAACTGTTCATAGAGATGAAATAAGAGATACTTTCCGTCTCGATTTATACTCTCTAGAAGTGAGAGCATATGCTTTAGGTATAGCAGACTTCAGAGAATATTCTTAGGCATGTATCCTGAGGCACATGGACTGAATTCATAAAAGATGCATACTTACATATCTGTGGGTTGCCTGCTAGACAAGAAAATTTCTCGCCAACCTTTGGCTTCAAAAACAGTCGTAGTGGAATATCCACATCTGTTGTGTGAAACAAATGAAAAAATCAAGCCTATGTGTTTCAACCAAGAGAATTTCAATCAGTATCTAGGTCAGAACTGTATCATTTAAAGTGCCAGTTATAAATGTATTTACTTTGCTGTTTTGGAAGATTGAGGTTCACTGACTTTCTACTCACAAAATGGGAAGTGTTTAAACTATGAATTAAGGGAGAATATTTTTAGTGTCCCATTGAGAATTAAGAAGTAAAAAGAAAATTAACATGTTTTTTCATGTATAAAATGTAATTTCAGTCTTTGAGAGATAAATTAAAAAATCTTGAGTTCAGGTAATAATTCCAAATTATGAACTAGAGCATGTAAGCTGGTCTTACCAAAGGTAGAACCAGAACATCAGGTAAGTTAAGCATATTTTGTTATATATGCTGTCAGTTGTAGGTCACATTCTCATGTTATGAATGGAATAATACTTCTGAGAATGAAGAACATACAGTATTTTGAATATCCACTGAAACCATGTGTGGAGGGCAATGTATACGGCAAATTGTGCCATATTCCAACATAGACTAATCAGGGATGCGTGGTCCTGTTATTATTTACACTTTACAGATAAAGAAACTCTTCCCTGAAGATATTAAATAAATTGTTCAAGTTTACACAGTGGTAGTAGAAGTAAAATTACAAAACAGACCAATGTTTAAGAGAAAATATATTTTTTAAAAATGGTGGAATATCTTTTAAAACAGCAATATTATTGTATATTGTACATACAATAATATATCAACTTGTTATAACATAATAGATGAATGTATTATTATACAGTATAGTACAGTATTTATGTTATACATATTATATTAAACATACTTCTTAAGATACATTCTATTTTAATCATTTTAAGTATACAATTCAATGGATTACTATATTTACAATATTGTACAAGAATCACTATTTCTGATGTTTTTCTTCACTCTAACAGAAGCTCTGTAAACTCCTCCAGCCCTTGATAATCACTAATCTACTTTCTGTTTCTGTGAATTTACATGTTCTAAATATTTCATGTAAGTGGAATAATTCAATATTTGTTCTTTTGTGTCTTGCTTATTTTACTTAGCATATACCAGACTTTGTTTTTTCATTTGTCTTTTGTCAATAGACACTTCTTTTGCTTCTACGTTTTTCTATGGTAAATAATCCTGCTAAATTAGAAATACAAATATCAGTTTATTTGCTTTTAATTCATATGTGTATAGACTTTGATATATGATATCTGGATTGTATGGTAATTATAGGCTTATTTTCTGAGAAATAACTCAAATGTTTTCCTTAATGATTGTATACATTTATATTCCTATGAACAATGCAGGGGATTCCAGTTTCCCTACACCCTCACCAACAAGTATATTTTTAATTCTTTTTTAAATTACAGTATGCTTGGTAAGAATAGAGTGGCATCTCATAGATGTTTTTATTTGCATTTTCCAAATGATTAACAACACTGAGCATGATTTTTATATATTTGTTGGTTAACAGTATCTTCTTTGAAGAAATGTTTATTCAAGTCCTTTGTCCACTCCACCATCACAAAAATGTGTTTAACGCACCAACTTTTTAGTATCGATGTTCAACCTTACTGATTTTTATTTTATTGTAAGTTTTTATTTGCATGTCAAATAATTCATTGAGAAATTTGAGACTATGAACAATGACATTCAGAAGAGATAATTGCCCAAAATTTTGTAGATTACATTTTAGATGTTCCATTTTCTATTTCTTCTACAATTAATTCCTTCAACAGTTTTTAAAAACATAGAGTCAAACCCATAAAGACACATAACATGTTTCATATTGTTTTTGGTAAGTTAATGTTAGAACTTTGATTTCTTAAAAATTAGCCAAGTCATTTAAAATTACAGCTATTTAGATCTCAAAAATATTTTATTTTATAAACATCTTCAATGAACCAGCTCTTTAAGTTTGTGAAATGTATGTAAAGTGTATAATTTATTTTAAAGTAATTTAAATGTTTTTTATTTAAATTTTAATGATTTTTCATATGTAGTTTTCACACTGTACTTGTGTTTTCTTAATATGTAATTGCAAGTTTACACTTACTTTGACTCATGAATAATTCAGGGTATTTAAGTACTTATGGGTAAGCGGTGCTAAAGAATCTAGACTATTGTTTGTGGTGTCCTTCACAGTAGTTTAGTTCAATGCTATGTTCATAGGTATTTCTGCTGCAGTCAATCCGTCAAAAGTCTTTCTGGTTGACTCTGATCTATGAGGTGGAATTTCTTCCTTAATCCTAATTTATGTTCTGTGATCTTCATAACTGCCTCCACTTAAAATATAATTCTTTAGTATTGTCCCCAGTGCACTACACCACCATGAATCAGTTTCTAGTTCATACCTGTTAAATTTTTATGCTATTTGTAGTTTTTCAAATATACAACTAATATGACTACTAGAAGCAAGAAGGAGGGAATGACTATGGTCTCTTATTTCATTGGTCAAGAGCTGTAGAGATGGATGCAGTTCACCTTGCCAGCACAATTATGGATCTCAGAACTAGGGAACATATGATGGCTGAAGAAAATAGGATACGCTTGTCTTACTGGGAATTTCTCAACTTATGAAGCCAAATCAAGCCATATAACAGCATGAATCATGCATCAGTCTATTCCTTTCATAGGCACATTATTGTTATTATCACATTTTGTATGTGACTTTTGTGGAGCTAAAAGCTTCTTATTTAAATACCAGAATACATTTCCTGCTTCTTAAATATTTTTGAAGTTAGTGAGATTTTATAAAAACTATAAAAAAAGAACTTTTGGCCAGATGATATCTTTGAACAAGAAAATACTCCAGAGAGCTTCTTAAGTGAGCATCTCAGACTCTGACAATAAATACAATGTCCATATGGTCCATGCACATTGAAAAAACCAAATGGCACAGACTAGCAGGAGCAGGTTTAGCAGTGCTTTTGACACTCAGTGCCAAGGACAGACCTTGTCAGTATAACTCATACTGCTCAGAAGTCAACTAACCTCTGAGTAAAATAAGAATTAAAATAAGTAACAGTTCCTTTTAGGAATAAGATACATAGATATGAAATTTATGATAGAAAGCCCACATATTTACTTAAAAAAAGTAAATTGATTTGTTCTATAGAAATAATTTAAGGCCTAACTGAAAATATCAGTTTTTAAAATGTAAATGTTATTATTAGATTTAAAATATGTATTTTCAGAAATTTGCCTTGTCTATAAATTTTGTAAAAATATGGCAGATTGAAGTTTTCAAAATAGTCACAACATTATTTCTCATCCCAAACATCTCTTAAAATATGATTTTTAATATTTTCTCTAGGGAAGTGGGTGTCTATGAATTTTTCTGCTTAATTATTTGAGGCTTGTAACAGTGGCAGTGGTGGTACGGAGTAACATCTAAGACTAAGTTGTACAAGATAACATAGTTCCCCTTTGTCTATTTTATTGTAAATTTTGAAAATAAATAATTAGTGATGGATTATGTTGCTAAATTTGGGGGGTTATAATGTAATGATAAATTGTATAGTAATATAATATTAATATATTTGAATGGACATATCCAATTTGTTTGTCAAACTTGGAAAATACATTTTAAAAGTTATATATTTGATTTACCCTTATTAAATATTGATAGACAATTGTATTTATCAGAGATGTGAACAATAGAAGGACTTAAAAATCAACTTTTGATCTTACATGGAAATGAATCACAATAAAACCACTTCTTGAGAGAGAATGCTATTCAGATTTCTGATTCTGCCAGTACTGTAATTGATCAATTTATTGAGAACAACTTGGAAAAGTAAATAAAATGGAAAATGTAGTGAAAATATCAGACAGTAATTAAGAAGTGAGAGATTGAGGGGCAAAGCCTTTTAAGGAGTAGAATTCCTAAAGAAGTGATTTAATGTTAACTTTCTGCTAGGAAATTATTGATTTAAAAGCTGTGGATACGAGCCTGAGAAGGTGAAAGGAGAGAAGACTATTGAGCACATTGGCCACTCTCCTTAGTATATCCAGAAGCTTCCTATATTTTGTGTGAACTGGAGCTTAGTCTTTAAGATTTGTGTGCATTTTAATGCATGAACACTTTAAATTACTTTCTGGATACTTCATCTTTACATTTTAAGTGAGAACAGGTCTATATAAATTGCACAGATTCTCCTATTATTTAATACCTAGTATTATTTCCAGGCTTGAAAAATGCAGATCTAACTTCTCAGTGAGCGTTTGCTAATTCTTGCCTTTCTTGAGTGACCACTGTGGTGAAACAGGAAACCTTGCCAAGTATTCTAACAGTGCTACAGGACACAAAGTACAAGGTGAGGCATGCAAGTAGAAAACTAAAAAAATTAATTTAAGAAACATATCAGCCTCTTTTAGTACCTGTAATCATAGTCTCTATAAAGTTATATGACTTGCAAATTTTCATGAAGGGTGGGTCTGTGGAAGTTTATATTACATTATTAAACTGTTGATATTTTACATGGAAAGGACCATTCCTTATCACAGACTGGGTTATTTAGGGTCCTTATGAAATAAGATATAGGGCAGACAGCTTTTCATGGGGTCAATCAACTTACTATAAATATATCTGCATTAGATCAGCAGAAATTTTAATGTGTAGCAGCTTTTATCTTGATTGTCCTGGACTGAGGCATACCAAAAAAGAAGAGTTGAAAAAGAAAGAAATTGCACTTGCATTTACTAAAGAATAAATTGGGCTGAAAGATTGGATGATTCATACAAGCTTTGCTTCGATATTTCGTACTGGTTAGGCACCACTGGTCTGGATAGCAATTAGGTTCTGTGGATTCTGGAGACACTTGGGAGTCCCCGCAGTGACAGGGGCTTGGTGAAACTGGGCACACAGCATCAGAAAGCGTATAGGAACTCCCGAGTATTTTCCACACCCGACTCTAAGCATGGTCCTGCTTCAGTTCCCTCATTAGCAGTCATCCAGCTTGTTCTTTAGGAAGATGAATTACTTTGTTATACTTAAGAAAAAAATAACTGGAAAGAAAATATTGCTTAAAACAAACAAACCATCCTCCAACAAAACTCCAGCATAATAATGCATGCTAGAGCTAAAAAGAAATGCTTGAGGGATTATCCCCCACAGAGCTGTTTCTCTCCAATAAAGCAGGTAATTGGGAGCTAACCATATTGGTTTTGGATTCCGCTTTAGTCAGTCACACTAATTAATGCACTTGATTTAATATTTCATGCTTGGACTTAGGGGCTTATCAACACATTATGCAGATTTATGAAAATTGGACACAAATGAATTCTTGGAACAAATAACCCTAATGATTTTTGAAACAAATCTGTGATATTTCGCCATGATTTTGGATTGACGATTTCTATCCTTTGCTTGTCAAGTCTTTTCTCGATACCCTTTGGCTTCTCCATCACTGTGTTATATGCAAAGCCCTCCTTCATTTCCTTTTATTTGTGGGAATTGGATCTTTTTTTATATTCATGCCAGTTATTTTTTTGCTAGCATTAAGCTTCCTTCATCAAATTTTCTTCTATTTTCATAACTTGGAATTGTTTGAGATTTTGAGAACAGAAAGCATCCATTTGCAGAAAGAGAGTAAAGTTCATTAATGTTCAAGATTTAAAAAAAGGCAACCAAAATTCTCTCTGGTGTTAGAGTTCTGAACGTGCACCCTCAATCAGGTTTTTAAAAAGTAACAAATGTTAAAAACTGTTTTTTAAACAAGGTCTTCTTGAAAATGTTAAATAACAGAAGGGTATAAAATAGAGATTGTTATAGGTTGGGAATAGAGAGGATAAAATGGAGAGCCTTAAATTGAGAGTGAGCAAGTTGAATTCTGTTTTAGGTTAAGCACAAGTTCTCACTTGGAGGGTTGGGAGTAATTGTCAGGCCCTCTGAAGGTGAGGGAAGCTTAAGACATCAGCTGACTTCAGCATCAAATTACATGGCCTTTGTTTAATGTCTCTGTCATTTACATACATCTTTTCTTTTGCTCCTTCTGCCAATATCCTGAGCTTTGGTTGGCTTTGCAAGTTTTCCTGCTTGTCCCAGTCTAATAATACAGGTTGCAGGATAATAGATAAGTTTTCTTTTTCAGATAAATGGATATTCATGTTGTCAGGCAGTAGAAGGGGCTCCTTTCTCAGGTTTTTGAAATTCTTCATTAGACCAAGAGAACAAGATGGGAAGAGGGAACAGAATAGGAAATTTTTCTTTTTCTCTTCCTCATTATGTATTCATTTTTGTATTTGGACTTTGTATTTGTATTGCTCTTTTGACTTTGAATTGTGACTTTGTTTATTTCCATTATCAATCTTTTCAGTGTCATTTTTCTTCCTCTGATTGTTCTCTCACCTATATTTTTTTACTCAATACAGATATAGTTACACACAAAGACCTAAAAGTTAGAGGCAACTGCCCACAAGGAAGAAAATTTTGAGCTGATAGAAGTTCATGGTTTTTCTTTTCCATAGGCTTTATTCCTCCATCAGAACCAGGGGGAGGCATCCTTGGAGGAGCTGGGTCTATAGTCACTTTGGTCAAAGGTGGAGGAACCTAGTCACTGCTAAGCCACAGCCTTCCTGGAGAGAGCTGGGGTAAATATCTTGCTCTCTCTCATTACTCCTGACAGACTCTTGTAGGTTTAAATTCCAAGGTTTAAATTCAACGGCAAGTGAAGAGGTGAAAGAGTGTGGCTTATGTCATCCATGGACATCTGTCTCTGTGCTCCTGAAGAGGATGAAAAAAGGGACAGAATATTGAAGAGGAAGAGATATATAACACAGAGAGCAAGGAGATGGGCCACTGTGAGAATTGCTGAATTTTTAAAAAAATAATTATTTTTCTAACTGGTATATTAAAACTTCAACAGGAAAAAAATCTGATTTAAGAATAAACATTAGACCTAACCTGATTATTTCTCAAAGGAAGGGATACTAACGGCCAACAGGTATGTGAAAAAGTACCCGGTATCAGTAACCGTCAGGGAAATGAGAGTCAGAATCCCAGACAGACACCATCTACTATCGAAAAGACAAAAGGTGGTAAGTGCCCCTGAGGATATGGAGACAAGAGAATCCTTACACACTGTTGGTGAGAATGTAAACTTATGCAGCTGTTATGAGGAATAGTGGTAATTCTGCAGTGTATCTGGAACCCAAAATAGCTCATGCAAGTAGAGCCTCATCTCTTCTTTGAGCTTTTCTAGGATGATGATTTATTTCTTTGTAGCTGTTGGTGAATGTTTTAGTGAAACATGTATTTGTGCCAAAGCAGTGTTATTCTCTTTTGTGAAATTTATTTTTGGTTCACATTCTGTGCTCTCTTTCCATCTTTCTTTTCACGCATTCTTGCCCAATGTGTTTTCAGTTTTCCCCTGCCGAGTTCATTTTGGCCTTTGGCTTTGCTGATCTTTACTGTTCGTTGGATTTGTTACTCTGTATTTCCTCACCTAATTTTTACAATTATCTATTGTCTTTATCCAGCTGTGGATCATATCTTGTGACCCCCTGTACCCATACAAGTGTAAAACTTCTAATAAACACATACTATTATGTTTGATGATATTTTATTTACATGGAAATACAAACCATGAAAAATCAAATACAATCACATATTCAAATATAAGATTCAGAAAACGTAGAAATTAAAACAATCTTGCTGGTCTTATATAGCTCTGTTATCTGGTTGTTGAGATCTAAAGGTTTTTGTTTTGTTTTCTTTAAGTCCTGCCTGACACTGCCATGAAGAGTTTTGGGCTTGCTCCTTTATAGATATGAGACAGGGGGCATCTCATTCTTAGTTAACATAATTCATATTTAAGTAATGATACTCCATTCATGAAACTTTCCCTCTCAAGCATTGTATTTGATATATTAAGCAAACATTATACATCATTGCTTGTTATTGCATTTGCCCCTAATTTTTTGCATAGTCCTAATGAAAGCAGATATCCTAACTTGTTCTTTGTAAGGATCATAATTAAAAAAATAAAAATTGAAGCCAGAAACCAAAAAATAATATAGCTCTTCACTATAAATCTTCTTAAATGAACTGGATTAAAGTTATATTTTTAAATTCATTTTTACGTTATTCTGAAAGTATAGCACATGCTTACAGTAAGAGCACTTCTGAAAATCCCTATTTTAGTCACATGTTTCTTGGGTCTTTTCATCGACATGCTAGTCTTCCTTACTACCTCCTTTTCTAATTGTTTCTCTCTTGCCCCAGGCCACATCACTTTTTCTCCTGTCTGGAGGTTAGAGTGTTCCAAATGAATTGCATGCCTATGAAAATATTCAAAAGTATAATTCAGTTAAGAAGAATGTTAGTAAAATCATTATTTGCAGTATCAAAAAGAGCACCTGAGTGTGTTTCTGCATTTTCTAATCTGTTCCGTTGATCTTCTGGTCTGTTTTTTTTTTTTTTTTTTCGGTGTCATGCTGTTTTTGTCACAATAGCTCTGTAGTATAAGTTCAAGTTAGGGATTGTGATGTCCCCTGCCTTGTCTTCCGCAAGACAGGGATGGTCACTATCTCTGCTTGTATTTAATATATTTCTGGAAACATTAACCAGAGCAATTAGACAAGACAGATAAATAAAAGGAATAAGGGTAGGAAAGGAAAAAGTTAAAATTATTATTATTGCAAATGACATTATACCCTACATAGAAGATTCCCCAAACTTCGCCAAAAGATTTCTAGATTTAATAATCAAATTCAGTTATATAGCTAAATACAAAGTCAACATTGAATCAATAGCATTCCTGTACACAAACAACAAATTCACCTAGGAGGAAATTAAGAAAAAATAACTTTCACAATAGCATAAAAAATAAAGTATTTAGGAATCAGTCTAACAAAGGAAGTAAAAGAACTCTATATTGAAAACTATAGTATTCTGAAAAAGGAGGTCAAAGAGCATATCAGAAAATGGAAAGATATCCTTTGTTCTTGAGTAGGAAGAGCTAACTTAGTGAAACTGGCCATATTAACAAAATTGTGATTCATATTTATTGTAATCCCATTCAAAATATCACTACTGTACATCACAGAATTAGAGAAAGCAATCTTAAAATTTATGTAGAACCAGAGGAGACCTAGAAAAAGCAATTGTGGGTAGCAAATACAAGGCAGAGGGCATCACAATCCCTAACAAAGTTATACTACAGAGCTACTGTGACAAAAACAGCATGATACTGGGGTGGAAAAGCCCAGACCCTCAGAGGATCAATGGAATAGATTAGAAGATGCATAATAAACTCCAAACACACTCAGTCACCTTATCTTTGACAAAAGGGCCAACACATTCACTGCAAGAAAGATAGTTTTTTTTTTTTTAATAAATGGGACTGGAAAAACTGGCTTTTCACATGCTGAAGATTAAAACTAGACCCATGTCTATTACCATGCACTAAAGCAAAATCAAAATGGATCAAAGATCTAAATTTTAAAACAGAAACACTAAATCTGCTGGAAGAGAAAATGGGTAGACGTCTTGAAGGCATATGTGTAGGCAAGACTTCATGAAAAAAATCCAGATCACACGAAAAATACTACCAAGAATCAACAACTGGGATCTAATCTTATTCAAAAGCATTTACATAGCAAAAAAATAAAAAAATAAAAAATCACCAGCAGAGTGAAAAGACAACCCACAGAGTGGGAAAAAAATAAAAAGCAGTTCTTGAAGTCCTCTTTCAAGACTGTCTTTAATAGTGTTGTGACCACCTTAGTGTCCCCAATCAAAATAAAATTTACCTTTTATGGTCACTTTAACTCAGGTGAAGAGCCGGAAATCACATGGTACCAGATCTAGGGAATAAGGCATGTGAGAATACATCAAAAGGTTTTCACAAGTTTGTCTTGCCATTTAGTGCCATTCAGTAGCAGTGCTGACTGAATTTTTGATCACACTTTGTAAAGGGAAGAAAGGATTTCCAGAGACATTTCACAAAGAGGAAAGAATGATGGCTTAAAGTGCTCAAAGTGTGGGAGTATTTTGCAGGTAATTAATGTGTCTTTTACTGTAAGAAATTCTTAAAATTTCTTAAATATTCACTGTATATTTTGATCATGCATCATGTCTTTTAAAACTTTGATGAGTGCACTTTCAGAATTCTCTTTCTTTGTTATGTTCCTAAGTATATTAATTTATTTGATGTACATATGTAAGTTTGTTTTCTTCAGTTTCTTTTCAAATGATTTTGTTAATGTATAGAAACACAATTAGTATTTCAAGTCATATTTGGTTATTTGTTCTTGTTAGGTTTTTTGTGAAATCTTTAGAGTTTTCTATACATAAGTTGTGTTAGTTTTACTAAATAGCATAAATAGTTTTTCTTTTTCTACATCTAATTGTTCTGCTCCTTTTTTTGACATGCTTCTTATTTCGTTTTCTTCCCCAGTTGCTCAAGCTAATTAGTACTATATTAAAGAAAAGTGGTATGTGGGCATCTTTTCCTTCTTTTTGGTTTTAGGAGAAAAACCAATTTTCACCATTGAGTAGGATGATACCTACAGGATTTTCACTTATTGTATTTATTGTGCTTAGATAATTCCTTTCAATTTATTGAGAGTATTATCATAAGATGGTGTTGAATTTTCTCAAATGTTTTTTCTGCTTCCATGGAAATGATCGTATGGATTTTATTTTTCATTCTGTTAATGTGGCATGTGACATTTATCAATTTGTGTATGTTGAATTTTCCTTGCATCTAGGGATAAATATTCCACATCATCACATTTCATAATTTTTTAAATAATTCACATTTGCAGTACATGCATTTTACAATTATGTCAGGGATGGTGTACATGTACATATTATAGTTTGATTTCTTTTTAAATCCTCTTTTTATCTCTCCCTCTTTCCTCCTTTTGTAATTCCCCTTACCCCATTTTCATTCTTTTATTATTAATCTTAGCTCTTGATTACAGCATCCAGTGTTTACATTCATTGAAATTATTAGGCTTCTGTACATGGTATATCTTTACTCTGCTTATTTCTCCTCACCTTTTGCCCTTGGTCTCTTGGACTCCTTCCTGTTTGTAAGAGATCCAAACTCTTGCCTCCTACCCATCCTATACTGATCGCTTTATATTTTTCCTTACTCAAATTACAGATACTGTCTTAGTTTTCTTCTAGCTGAGACAAAATACCCAACACCTCCAAATTAGGGGAGGAAAGATTTATTTAGCTCACAGTTTTGAGAGGCTTCAGCCTATAACAGGCTGGCTTCAAGTCAGGGTGGCATGGCAGAGGGATATCACAGAGGAGAAACAGTTCATGGCAGGAAGAAGGCAGCAAAAGCAGCAAGCACCAAGTGACAAAGCAAAAGCCCTCTTTCTGTCTCGTATCTTATTCTATATTACATAAAAGTGGTTTATGGGCATCTTTAGTGTAAGTAGCATTCCCACCCATGGTGGGGTCAGCCTTAGTGCTAGCACTGCCTCTTGAATTAATCTCAGTATCACATCCTTGAATGCAGTAGCACACACCTTGAGCCCACCCAGCTCTGAAGAGCCCTACCTATGACTACATGAGGCTTTGGGGGTATATAGATAAATTCCATAACAGCTACCATATGGTTTTTAATCTTGTATCTTATACAATTTTTAATGCATTGTTAATTTGATTTGGTACTATTTCATTGATTATTATTCACGTTTTTATTGGTATTGAGCTATAGCTAACTTTTCTTATGGTGTCTTGATATCAAGGTGATCTTTATCTCATAAATTGTTTGAAAACATTCCTAATTCTTAGTTTTTGTGAAATACTTTAAGAAGAATTGGTATCAATTCTTTACAAAATGGTTGTTTTATCATATGTCAAACCACACAATCCAGGAGTTTACTTTTTGGGAAATTTTTGGGTACTGACGCAGTCTCCTTTTTTGTTACTAGTCTGTGCATGCTTTCAGTATCTTAATGACTCAGTGTTGGTGCACTGTGGAATCTTAGGAAGATGCACCTTCCCTCTTACCTTCAGAGCCATGCCAGTTACAAACTACTACTTTTCTTTAGGGCAGTGCACTGAGATGCTGAAATTATGTGTTCAAAATTTACTTTTCTGTCTCTCCAGGAGGACTGTGAAAATTCAGATGCAACTTGTAAAGCCAGTTGCTTTGTCTTCTGGAGTGCACAGGACACCTGTTTTGGGACTTTACAAAGTTCTGCCTGTAGAGGTGCATATGTTAGTTATTTTAAGTCCCTGCATCTTTTCTTTGTGCTTTGTTCCACGTGATCATCAATTCAATTTCCTCAGTGTTATGAACATGGTGAGATGGCAACAGGAGTCTTTGGCAATGTTCCCAAATGCAGAGGACACTGCAATGCCTCTTTGTTCTCTTCAGAAGCAATGGGCTAGATATTCCTCTCAAAATTGAAATCTTCCTGCCTTAGGGAAGGGTGATGTGGGCAAAGTGGAACCGCTTTTTCTTCCCATTTTGTTATGGCTAATCATGTATTTTCTTAATCTATCAGAGCACCAGAATCTAATAATTAGACTAGACAGCCCTCACAAAAATATTTTCATTTGTAAATGGTTGTCAAGTTGATTTTTTTGTGAGATGACAAAGGCTGAGACCTCCTGTTCTACACCTTTTTACTATTGCATTTGGAATTAGTTGGTTTCTTAAAATGAGGGGTACTCAAGGCAAAATTCTGAGTAGAGAAGAAAATATTACATATGAATATTCCTTATTTCTAATTACCTGACTGATCAAGTAACTTTTCATTCTTGTGATTAAAAGCTAATAGTGCCAAAACATGCATTTCAAGGAAATTTTTAAATCTGGTTCTAAATTTAAGAATCAAAATATAGTATTTGTCTGCATAAAAGAAACTTTTATTCAGCAATGTGATGGTAAACATTAAGTAATGGAGGAAACAAACAGAATACTTCAATTGTAGTATTTGTCAATTTGTGGTTTAAATATTTTCTTCTACCATGGAAAATTTGAATTTATCAAAATTAACAAATAGCAGCCTATGAATAGATTCACAGTAGCACACCCATATATAATAATTATATTGTGCAGATACAATAAATGTGAATACTGTGAAGGCTGTACAGAATACTATAATATGAGGAAGTCTAACTTTTGAGTATTAAACTTTGAAAAACTATAATTTTAAATTTGAATGTTTTACTTTTCAATAATTGCAATATTTAAAATCAAAGCATCCATGAAAATTTAAGAATTGATTCTCATGAATTGGTATAAGCTGCTTCTATGATACCCCTCTTTATACTCCCAAAGGATAATTTGAGGATTACTGCCAAATATTTGCTTCAAATTATTTCCCAAGTCATCTCTTTAACCAGAACTCATAATATCTCCTTTATTGGGGTTAAAGCCTTAGTTGTGAATGGTAACATAAAATGTATTGTCCTGGTGAAGTAAATAATAGTTATTAAATATCCATTTATGAGAATGACATACAAAGATGGTTGATGAAGTGGGAAATGACAGGACATTTATGGCACATGTTCTGATGATTATGAAGTGATAGACTCATAGACAACCTGGATGCATAAGCATGGCATGCTGAATAGAGAGAGTCCATAAGTTCAGTACTCCAAACTCTGACTTCCTACGTGTTTTACTGTAGACATTGTGAACTATTTTTATCTCAGGATTTTGACTTGAACTAACTATGCTTACAATAACAACAAATTAACAAACAAATGAGAAACTTGTCTTTTCATACTATTAATAAAGTAAGTTACCATAAATTATTTACTTCTTGCATTAAGACAGAAACTAATAATGACTGTATAATTCAGTGCAGATATTCAGTTTTTCCAGATAGAAATCAAAGATTTTGGAGAAAAAAAGCTGAATGATCTAGAGACATTTTAAGATAAAGTTTTAGAATTTTTTTTCTATGTAGCTCTGTTTTTTGTCTCTGATTTATGAGCCCAGAAGCTGAAATATACTGAGTTAAGAAGTTATGCATTATGGAGTCCCTCTAAGTGTACTAAAACACACAAGACAGAGGGAGGTAGAAGAGAAAAGAGAGAGAGGGCTTATAAGTCTGACTTTTGCCACAGGATCTTTAAATATAGGAAGAAGATGTAAAAATATTAGTTAACACTCTCAAGCATAAAACCAAGAAATAAAGGCATGGTTATAATCAGATCACCTACTGTCTGTCTGTCTCCTAACTGACCTCACATTCTATGAAGACCAAACTTCCTTTCTTTATGATGATTTTCCTTCAGTGTTTGCTATAGTGACTCTGAGGTTTCTGCAGAATACAGAAGATATTCATTTGATACTTTTTCCATAAATGAATCTCTGTGTAGGTTACCTTGACAGGGTATGACTATGTTAACTCAGCTTAAGTTGATTTCTTTATTTAGCACTTTCACAGATACTGAATCTCTATTTGTCTTGGTTACCTCACCTATAAAATAATAAAAGTCTGGTGCCTACTTCATACAGCTGTGTTGAGATTCAAGTAATGTGATTATTGGAAATCCTCAACACAGGGTCTGGCTCCCAGCAAAGTCCTGATAGATGCTAGTTATTGCTGTCCGATCCTTTCACAAAGAGACTCAGATTATATTCCTTGCATCCTATATTTGATATCACTATAAATACAATATTCTAGGATATATTGTTATGGGACTGTTCACCTCTATTAGATAATAAGCTTAGAAATCCTGATATGAGCAAAGATGACAGAAAAATTATGAAAGCTTTCAAGTTTTTATCAGCATGAGCTTGGAGAATTACTGAGACTTTTAAGTTGAAACTTATTTTTCCTATTGCTTAAAAGCTTAGCATATAATATAATAATGCAGGTGTTTAATACATGCAAAATAAAAACACTTTTAATCATCAGTGGAAAATAAACTCACAGGTTAGTGCCTATGAAATGTTAAGCTTGGCTTATTATCTCAAATGGCTTATTATTATAATAAGGGGAAAAACTGGATTTCCTCATGATCAGTTTTCCAGTTCTTGTTTAAATATGCTTTTAAAACTCAGACCATCGCCACCTTAGTGTTTGACATAATACATTTGGTTGACTTTTATCTCGAGCAGTAATGATGGCTGAAAATGTCACTACCATCACACAACAAATTGAACGTTCTTGTGCTATGCCCTTAAGCAAACTGCCTGCAAAGTAGGACAGCAAATTATAGGACTTAGATAATCTCCTTTCAGAAGCTTGCTATTTGTATGTTTTTAATTGTCAAGGCAATTACAGGACCTTCTGTTCCAGCAGCCTCTGTTATGTAGTGGGCAAATATAAAAGACTGTCATTATTTCTACATATTTGAGTTTTGGGATGTTATTATTTTGCTGGGAAGACAACATTTCCTGTGTACTTAAGGTCCAAATTTAGAACCAAATATTTTCAAAAATTTTCATGCAGACTTTAGTGTCTTTCCTTGAATTAGAAGATATTTTTTCTTTCAGAATTCTAAGGTTGATATTATAAATGAGACTGAGTTGTAAAGGGAAAAGGGGGCCATGAAGGAGTAGAAAACCTGAGATTAGTCTAACTGTGTGGAAAGAGCACATCCTCTTAGAGTGAGGTAAGAAGGTCAGTGTGAATGCCTGTGCTTGCCAGTGCAATCACGTCCTTCAAGGTCTGTGTATAGGCTACCCACCTCTCAGAAGCCATTCCTTTCAACTAATTTTGAAAGTGACATGGACATAAGGGTATATCATAGCACTTTGAGGACTACCATAATAAGTAGATGTTTTTTCAGCTTGTAGACCTACTGCTTCTACATCTGTGACAGATTGAAAGTCTCATCTCTATTTTTCACTGCACTTTAGTAGAGTGTGCTTTGCTTTCTTCCAGTCTAAAGTAATGCTATGCTTCTTTGCCAACAGCCTATGCAGGTCAGTCAGCAAGGAATCGTTGTAGCATTCTAGCACTGTCTTCAAGTAAAGGCAATATACGAAATAGCCACAGAAATGATAACAATTAAAGGTCTAGTTTATTGTGCCCTTGATATAATGTTCAATATTCCCTAAAATCTTAGCTTGTTCTCTGAGTGAATGGCAGCAAAAAGAAATATAGATGCCCTTATTGCATGGACCAAAACTTGTCTCAGTAATACAATATACAATCCATTCAGTCTAATGCACATAAGAGCAGTAATTCATCAGTACTGGCGTTCCAGTCACACCCCAGATCATAGCCATGCCTGTATTCCTCCTCAATAGTGACAGGGCTACTTCCCTATCCCTAAGTCCTTGATAAAATAAGATTAGTTAATACTTGGTTTTAATTTGTCACATCAAGTTTAGTAAAAGAAGGAGCTGTTAGAATGCATCCCAGTTACAACTTGCTTGGATTGTTTTTACATCATTTGAGTATATATATATATATATATATATATATATATATATATGAATCTGACTGGCTGGCCCATGACACACACTCAGTAAATATTCATCATCATTATCTATGGTCACAATAAAGACTAATACATCCGGTTATGGAGCTCTTGTTTCACTTGTGCTGAACTCCATAGAATTAAAGCATAAATGATCTATACACCTGTTTCCAGATTTCATCACTTGGCTCAGCTGCCTTCCAAGAATATAGTTTTGCTTTCTTTTCTCTAAATATGACTGATATTTTCTTCTATCAAGTCACTCTTAGCATGGTTTGGTTTCCTAAAAGTTTCTTTAACTTTCTGAAATAAAAATGCAAAACTTTCAGATATAGTTCCACTTTAACTTAATCTATGGATACTTTAATATCTGGAAAGTTGAGAACATAGTTTTCTTTGATTTTCAATAAATTTGTATGAAAGAAAAAATGAGTGGCTAACAATTAGAATATTTTCTTTTCAAATTCCATGCTGTTTACCTTAGAAAGTATATAAAATATAACTTTATTACTTTAGTTTAATGAATAAAATGTATTCCATCAAAATCTTTATAATTGTGTAATAAAATAAGTTGGTTATCTGTAAAAATAAGAGATCAGTTTAATGAAGCCAAACAATTAATTATCATAAATATGGGCATAGAATTTGTCCTAACTTACATACTTAATATGGCTTTAGAAAAATTACTTAACATTTTGGGCCTGTTTCCTTGTGTAACAAATGAGTTTACTGACTAAGATAATCTCTAAGAAATCTTTCCATTTTTAAGTATGATTTTATAAACAGAAGAAAAATTGTGCTTGAGAGCTTTAGGAGGAAAGCAATTTCTCTAAAAATCAATAAAATAAAGTGAGTTCTTACTAGAATTTTATTTATATGAGTCAAATACAACCCAGTGGAAAAACTCAGTGTTCGTTATGTTGCTGAGGCTGGACACACTTCCTGGAGAAATGGAATCTACCAGAAAGTATGAGTGAGGTTAGTTGTACCAAGTGAGACTACGTTGCAGATAGGAGGAACAATTCAGCACCGTTTATCTAACCAAGTAATCCATCATCTCACTTAACTACACAGTTCTCAGTCTGTTTAAAGAGAGGAATGATCAGATAGCTTTATAGATTTCAAAATGATCTTGCTTCCTTTCATCTTTCTTCTTGGCCTTAAGTACCTCTCACAGTTCAAGATACTCTGCTTATGCAGGATTGCTACCCATATTTCTTAGTTCTTGTTTGATTGTTGAACAGATCTGTTTGCAGTCTCACTGCTTGAGTGTCCATTTTGTATGCTTTAATTTTGTAACTTGAACAACTATTTCTAAAAGAGCAATATGTAATTTATCAGCTAGTGATTTCTTACTGCTTATTTTTTTTGAAATTCTGTAATATTTCTCTCCTTTTTCTGTTTTATCACTTTAAATAAAAAATTTTAAAAAAAGATACTCTTCTTCATGTTAAGAAAATGAGTTATCAATTTTAAATTTCACAATTCCTACACAAAGCTGAGGACAAATGGTAGCATCAAGGAATTCGATTATCCCAGAATCCTGTAATAAACATTGCTTTACTTTTACTGTTTTTTTTTTGTTTTTTTGTGGTTTTTTTTGCTGCCTCTGGCATGGAACTCACCTCATGTTTACAGAGTGGGGCCTTAGCCAACTGAGCTAAAGCAGGGAGCACTGCTTTACTTTTAATAAGCTTTATTTGAGTTCCATGTTTTATGAATCATCATTGCAGTCAAGGAAATAACTCGATAGTCTTAATATAATCAGAGTCACTCCTAGGTCCTAGAGTGTGGGTTCAAACCTTACTGACTAACAACTAAGGACAGGTGTCCACCCAAGGGAAATGCATGAAGATTCAAGCAGAAAAAGAAAATAGGCACTAGAGGCTCAAAACAAAATAACTAGTGAGTCATTTTTTTTTTTACTATTATTTCTTTTCACACATTCAGCAAGTAGGAGATGAAGATACTGAGGAGAAAGCAGGTAATGAAACCCACAGTGAGAGGTAACACTGTGAGTATTCTAAGTGCTCTGCCAAAAGAAAGGCAGAGATTTCATGTCTTGCTGTGTCCCTATTAGCTGGGATTTTTTTTTATCTCATTCTAAATCTTAAAGAAGTTGTATAACCTCTAAAGATCACACTAATGGCTTCAGTGTAATCCTGAATTATAATGCATATCCTTTGCTGCTCACCTGGTTTAAACAATGATAAATGTATTGCAAGGAGAACATGTGGCGCACACATTCAAAGAAAGAGGTGGACAACCAGGCCCTCACAGGGACAGCAACCAGCATAACTTCCCGAATCTCAGCAAAGAGAATCCATGGAAGGATTTCCTATAACTGGTAACAGTGTGGTCACAGGCACCTCTAACATGAGTAGATGAACTGAGAGCGCTGAGGAGGGAGAGTGGGCACCGGGAAGTACTTCTGTGAGGGGAAGAACCTTGGGTGAAGTCTTCAAAGATATACACAGAAGGAGAAGGAGATGAGCACAGTACAAAAGGGTTCTCAGCCTTGAGACATGGAACAAAAGCCTTCCAGTAGTCTCTCTTAGTTAAATTTTAGGGTGATATGGGAAAAGTTAGGCATTTACTTTGCAAAGTAAGAAGTTGTGAAGCACGTGATATGTAATGGTGAGTAATTTTTACTTCATCCTGTAGATAAAGTGATTTATTAAAGGATTTTTAAGTAGAAAGTGATCTGTTTTGATGTACATGATTGGCATGATACGGGTAATTGGAGAAGAGGCAAAGGATAGGTTACAAAAAGGAATAAGTTTCACTGGATACAGGATACAAGTGAGGAATTAAGAGAATGGTTATGTCCATATTTACATTTTGAGGAAGTAAGTGATGATGCCCCCCCTCCAAAATAAATTAAAGAAGTAAGAACAAGAAAGGAAGGTCAGGTTTGAGTGGAAAAGAAAATTTTGGATATGTTCCAGTTGCTTCCTTGTGGAGTTACCTAGTTAGAAGTTGACCTGTGTACTGAATGGAAGTATGGGGAGTTGATAGCTTAAGAAAGCATACATGACCCAGAAAAATATGTAAAGTAACAAGAGGTGAAGTGTCAAGATGCAGCTTTGTGAAATCTCAACAGCCAAGGGTTGATGTGAGGAAGAGAATACAGCAAAACAAATAGTAAGAAAATAAGAATAAGACTATCTCAATTTTCTTGGGTAAAAACTGTCATGCCTACCAAAAGTTTGCAAAAATACAGAAAGCCAGCTGTTGGGTGGACAAATACCTCAGTGGTAGTACTAGGGAGTAATACTAGGGAGAGAAAAGGTCGGATGTGTGGGTTGAGGGCAAGGAATATGGAAAAAAAGAATTTGAGGGTTGACTGGTTTTCTTTGATGGTTCTCCATGGATGAGAGAGAGAAAGAGAGAGAGGGAGAGGAGAGAGTGATGCTTTTAAATATGGAATGAATTGATCATAATTATATCGTTTCTTTTTTTTAGAAAGTAGAGGTGAATGCTGTCTTGGTTTAAATCTGAAATGTCTCCCAAAAGCCTCATACGTTTGAAACAATTGAATTATGGGGCACTATAGTCATCAGCGATTCATGCACCAATGGATTCAGCAGTTGAGCGTGCTGGGAGGAAGTGGCACCTGGCTAGAGGTGGGTGACTACGGGCATGACTTGGAAGAGGGTGTATTTTTATCTTGGCTTCTTTGTCTCTGTCTGTCTGTCTGTATCTATGTATGTCTGTCTGTCTCTCTCTCTCTCTCTCCCTCCCCACTCTGCTTCCTGACCAACATGATGTGAGCTGCTTTTCTCCTCTGCCATGTGTTTCTGCCTTGAAGCCAACCAAGGACTAAAACGTGAACCAAAACGTAAGTCTCTTGTTTTAAGTAGAGAGTGTTAGGCTTTGTGTTTCAGCAATGGGAATGTGATTATGACAGATGCTTTGCTAACATAAAAGATAGATGACTAGTGAGGAGAAGCTCAAGAGGCAGAAGAAAGCCTGGGAATGAGGGGCAGGATTAGACCTGGACAGAGCACAGGGTGTACTTATTTCAGTCTAAACAGGCCAGTGACATTTGGCTCCATCATGATTCCAGGCTTGAATTCCTATGGGAAACATCACTGAAAACCACAGCAGAATTGTGAAAAAGCTGTAATAGCGGTTTTATGTGTTACAGTACTCATCACTGGAAGACATTAATATCATATTAGCCAGAGTGGAACATTTTATAACTTCATTTAGAAGGTCTTATTTCTGAAATGTGGTGTTAGCATAAAGAAGATTTTCACTCTTAATGTTTATAATTTTTCAAAGAACAGGCTAGCCAGATCCTCTGCAGATGATATTTTCTTGCTTTTCTAATTAAATCCAGATGCATGTTCCAACTTGAAAAAAATAGATATGCTAATTATTTAGGTATAAATTGTGAAGAAAATTATTTACTTCTACATTTGAAATTCATCAAAATAAAGAGAAATCAAATATTTATTTTGTACTTGGTTTGCATCTGTGCTTTGATGAGTGTGAAGCTATATAAAAAATTGAAAATTAAGCTTTTTTAATTTACTGAACTAGCAATGTGTGTTTTAAGAAAATAATTCATTTGCTAAGTGTTTTATCTTCCCTGGGTTAGTTAAGAGAGCCCCATTCATGCATTGTCTTCCTCCTGCAGATGATAGTGAGCAATAAATCTGAAGGTCTTATTTTATCATTGGAATAGAAAGATGTGTAACTGAGAATTTGATGAGTCTGTGAGAGTTTTGTCCCATCATTAAATCTCAGTAATGTAACTTCTGCATAGTTGCCTTTTAATGACTATGATTTTTAATTGTTCTGTTTATTACTAAAATGTCCTTTGGTTATTTCTACTGGAAATATATATGCTTTTCTTTTTCTGTTTGTTATTATTGTTTATATTTCCAGAGTCTTACATAGTGATTCCTTTTAGGTCAAAGTTCTTGGCTACCTTAGCATCTGATTTTACAGTTTTTCCTAGGGGCTTTTTCTCCTGGAACGTTAACATAAGTTTCCCTATCGGAATGCTCCAGCTACCAGGTCATGTTCTTTCCGGTCTTCATGATACTACTGCAAATTATATTTCCACAGCACTTGACAATTTATTAGATTGTCAACATATACTAAGTAACTGTTCCCCTCAAATAAGAACTTGCTATTAGAAGGCCAGCTTTGTGGAATTTAGCAAACGTACTATACTGAAAGACAAGAAATATGGGCTATATTGCAGGGTGTGAAACTAGCTTGTCTTCTTGTTTTAATAGTATATACTAGTATTTTGTTGAAATAGGTCATCATTTACACTTTTTAAGTCATATAACCACTTATTGGAATAAATGTATTTGCAATCAGCAGATACAGATAGAATCATTTGACAGCATTCATAGGAGCACACTTGATATGAGATACATATTTCCAGTTTCCATGTCACTTTCCATGAATCTTTAATATGCATAGATGTTTTTCTGAATGTTCCACCTAATTTCTTTTTGGATAATTCTGTTGAAGCAAAGTTGGCGAAACATAGCTCTAGAAGCTGAAATAATAAAGGTGTGATCAGATTCAGCCTGTAGATATGTTTTAACATTCATGATATTTTTGACAGTGTTGAGTTAGATGCTAAAATTAGGAAGTTAGAGGATGTTTTATAAACTCTGGATTATTTTTGGTTGTTGTTGCTATACTGGAAAGAACAGAAAATCTGACATGTGGGATGATGGCAATGCTTAGCTGGATTTGTGTTGATACTTTTCCTTTCAAATATAGCCTGCGGTCTTCAGTTGACCTTCATATTGGCATATTTATGTTGCCATTTGGTCACCATTGTTTTTTGTTTTAATCCCCTTTTTAGAGTTGGGCATCTCTCAGGAGGATATGAACCTCCGTCAAGAGTAGAATTCAGGACTTTGTTTTGCAGGTTTTCTCTTAAATAACTCTTTTATAATGTCCATTACCTGATTTTGAAAACCATGTCTTGATTGATCATAATACACTAGCCACTAGGAATTCTGTTCATGTCTTAATTCTTTGTTTACATTTTGATATTCTAATATTAATTTGGGAAGGAAAAATAAGAAATATTTCCATATTCTTCCACTTCAGAGCTTTTTTGAAAAATTTCAAAGTGGTCAGTACTATTACCATTATCTTTAACTTATTACTTCTGACTTCAGTCTGTTAAGGATTATAGAACTCACCAGAGGCTCTTTTATGTTCAGTTTTAGAATTGAGGATAATCTGAATATTCTGATTAGCAACGTAATTTAAAATATAGTCATCTTCATACTCCTTAGAAAGAAGCTGCATAAAGATTCAGCTTGGTTGTGTGTAACTGTGTGTGTGTGTGTGTGTGTGTGTGTGTGTGTGTGTGTGATTAATTCCATATAATCTTAGGGTTAGTGCAGTGGATATGATAGAATAGGAACACTTGGCCTACTTCAGTGTGTAAACATTTTCTTCTCTACATTTGAAGATAAGCCCTCTTTACTCTTACTTGAGAAAAATACCATTTTTTCCCCTTTTGCCTTTTGACTTTATTATTGTAAGGATTTATTGTGAAAGGAGCAACAGAAATATGGTCTTGTGAGGAAGTTCTGGCAATAAGATAATGAATACCAAGAGAAGCCGGAAAAGCAAGGTGGAATCTTGTGTGTTTGTGTGGCAGGCTCATGTGTGTGTGGTGTGTGTGTGTGGGTGTGGGTGTGTGTTTGTGCATATGTGTGTGTGGATGTGGGTGTGTGTTTGTGGTGTGTGAGCTAATCTCATGATCAAACAAGCTCAGTTCACCTGAGACTTAGTTCTCTGCTATGTGCACATGCTTTGCCCAAACCGGAACTTCCCTGTGCAAACTGGCATAGTTGGTTTGCCTAAATAGCCTAAAATTTATCTTCCTTAATAGCATCTAGATTTTCTCTTGAGGAATTTTTTCCTCTCACCACACACACAACCTGGTGGAAGTGAAGAGAACCTCCAAATATGTTCTCTGGAAAGATAGTTGGATGTCTCTTTTCTGTAATTGAAGAGAGAACTAAAGGCTCCTTAGCTTTTAGTTTCTTCTCCCTGGTGGATTTATCACCAATCTGCTTCCCCTGAGCAATCTGTTCATTCCTAATTCCCAGGTAAATCCTAAACTTTGGGTTTTTCTCATCTATTTCTCTTGGTTGTAATATAAAGGCCTTAGCCAGTGTAAAAGGATGCTACATTTGGTGCCAAAATCACAATGGGTCCTGGGGTATTTGTCATTGAATCAGAAAATGATGCTTTCCGGGAAGATTAAAGTAGGACCTGGTGATGGAGGTGTTTTAAATGCATAACAGGCTGCTCTACAGCTAAGTGTTTGCAGATGACTCACCAGCTTCCACAGGAAAAATGATCTCTCATCATTTCCACCCAGGGCATGTGTGAGTCAGTTCCACTGTTGATACTGTTGGAGACAATGGACTAACCCATCTCAGCATTAATTATCAAGAGGGAGTGCATACATTTTTCTGACACTGGACTTGTGTTTGTCTTTGTCTAATAATTTGAGTAAGCTCCTCACTCATGAACCAACATATCCATATACCTCCCACCCCACCCCAAATACAGAATATTTATTAAACATTAAATATATAACAATTATTAAACATTTTCTGAGTGGTAAACAGGTTTCCCTGCTGTTTTGACCTGGAGTGTGAGAAAACTGAATTTAGAAAATCAAAGATGTGATAGCTAAAGACATTTTTATATCATTCTTTCATTATATCAGTACACAGAGTCTCCTGATTCTGTCCAGAATTATTCATTCTAAATTTTATAGGTATTTATTTGATATTAAAAAGGATAGATTGGGGTGTGCAAGCTTCATATATTCATCTGCTGTCAGGTATCACGGTGCACACCTGTCATTCCAGCACTTTGGGAGGCTGAAGAATGAGCATTGTA
Source organism: Hydrochoerus hydrochaeris (assembly GCA_004027455.1). Lineage (NCBI taxonomy): Eukaryota > Metazoa > Chordata > Mammalia > Rodentia > Hydrochaeridae > Hydrochoerus > Hydrochoerus hydrochaeris. Next base: position 2,700 of record PVLA01006348.1, on the reverse strand, counting down.
AGTTTGAGCTTAGCCTGGCCAATAGTAACTTAACGAGATCTTGTCCAAAAAGGTGAGGGTGTTAGGGATGTAGTTCAGTGCAAAAGAGGTAGGTTAAATCCCCAGTACACCCCCCCACACACACACACAATCAAAACCCTTATTTGTAAGGAGAACAGTTTCATTTGGCAGGAGGTGGAATGGCTGACTGTGAAAGGGAGCAGCATAATTTCTAAATAGCCCTATTTCCTGGGAGACAAGACGTCTTTTAGGATTCTCCCATGGATATAGTCTGCTGCCAAAACGTATCGTTGGTGTTGCTGACTTGCTTCTCTGCTTGCTACAGTAAAGTATTAAGGACTTGACTTTTCTCAAATTTAGAACCTTGTGTCATGGTAGTCATAATTTGCTGGTGAGGAGCCCTGTTTCTAGGGCCAGACACCTAGTTTACATTCAAACTTGTCACTCGGCAAGTGAATAAGTGATGTAAGTTTTATTTTCTCAACTAGAAAATAGTGATGCAAATAGTACCTACCTCATGGGGCGTATGGGGTAAATAAGGTAATGTAAGTAAAAAACTTCACACAGTGCTTAGAAGTCAGGAAATTCCATGTTCATTGCCAACTCTTATTGTTATATAAAAATTAATGATTGTGGTTTATGCTTTGTATTTCTCTCTACAGAGCTCAGATATTTCTTATACTTTTGTTGTGAATTTGAATGTGTGGCTGCATTGTTTTCACTAAAGTTTTAGATTTTTTTACATTTTAGTTTTTTCCTATAATAATTCTTCAAAGAATTAGCTAAGTAACAAAGACTGATATCACTAAAAGGAATTTTTTTTCATCATTGGGTAAGATTTCTAGTTCCAAAGAGACAACATAAACCACTGTAACTGTTCAAAATCAAAGAATCTTGAAACGTTGCATTAGGTCATAGATTTGTACTTGCTTTGTCTAAGCGGCAGCAAAGGATTCTTTCATATTCAGGTGTTACGTATTGTTTACTGAGACACCAATAATGGTTAAAGAAAATTGAAATATTTCTATAGAGAATAAAGCATGCTCTTGTAACTGCAAATGAATAGATAGTATCTAGAGTCAGAGATATAAGCTTAAAGAGAAAGAAAACAAATACAACTAAACCTTGCATAATTTGTTCTGGAAACATGCTTATAGCAAAGTAAATTTTTCTGTGACACATAATGAAAACTCAGATGAATCATTCCACAATTCATAAACAAGCACATAAAAATAATTATAACACTGTAATATAATACATGATAATAAAGAAAATGCAAAATATAAAGGAAACCAAATGAGTTAACCTGTACCTGACTTTGAAAACCCTAGTGGCTGGTGTGAGTGAGGTGGGAGAGAGAGGGTTATTGTATTTGGGTGGTACTTTCCTGTAAAATTTTGTACTGTGTTCCATATTTTGTACATCTCTTTACTTTCATTTTAAGTGAGAGAGGCCTCCAACTTTTGACTTTTTCACCTCTTTTGTAGACAAGATCTCCTCCAAGCCCTCTTGCTGTTGAGAGAGCATTACCCACTATCCTAAAGAGAGAGAGAGAGAATGAGAGAAACAGATAGACAGACAGACAGAGGAAGAGTGAAAAAAGAACTGTTGACTCAGTTGTGATCATGTTATGCACGACTTGTTTTGCAAAGCATTGCTCATTTATCAAGTAAAAATATTTAGTAATGTTTAGTCATCTCACAGAGAAGTTACTCTCATTCCAAGGTTTTGCTGTAAGTTCTTTTGAAATTTTCATCATTGCTATCATTTAGAAAGCCTTTGTTAAAGGTTCTATCATTGCACTGATGTGCTATGTAAACTACAAATTAAGTCTGAAAATTGTTTCTGTGCGAATATCATGTATTCCATATCCTCTTTCTAAGCTCACTTAGTTCATGCTGTATATTGTTCTTCATGCTTACATCACACCAAGCACCTGCTATGTGTTAAAAGCTCATTGTGGTAAAGATTCTCATTTCTGTTTTGCTTTTCAAAATAAAAGTGACTTCTCATTACATATGAATTTTTCTTTTATTTCTTTTCTTTTTCCTCTTTTCCTTCCTTCCTTCTTTCCTTCTTTCTTTTGACTAGAAAAAAATGAAAATTTGCTTACTACAATGTGCTTATATAGAAACAAAGCAAAATAAAGCTTGATCTCAAGCAAGCGGGCTGGCTGTGTTATATGGTTTTGGCCAAGAGTGTCTAAATAGATCTTCCTGACAAATCATCAGTTTCTTTCTATCCATGCATTAACTAGGCCAAACCCGATGTGGCTCCCAAGACCAGCTGTTTTAAAGGTTCAGATTCAGTTGACACATGGTATTATCCTTTATATTTTCTCAGTTCTTCCTGTTTGGAGGTGGCAAGAAATGGCCGATGCTGTAGTAGCTATTATCTTAGGGATAAAAGGCAAAGATAGCTAGACACAACAGAGGAAGACTAGAACCTTAATGACTTACTTAGGTACCAAGACTGTGCCTCTTCCTCCTCCTCCTCTTCTTCTTCTTCCTCTTCTTCATATTCCTCCTCCTCTTCCTCTTCCTCCTCTTCCTCTTATTCATCCTCCTCCTCCTCTTCCTCTTTTTCTTCTTCCTCTTCTTCGTTCATTCCTTCCTTCCTCCTCCTCTTTCTTCTCTTCCTCCTCCTCCTCTTCTTGTTGTTGTTCTTCTTCTGGTTCTTCTTCCTCTTCTTCTTCTTTTC
>PVLA01006347.1:0-125523 GCA_004027455.1 Hydrochoerus hydrochaeris | reverse complement strand
TCTGACCTAACGCCCGCCCTCCCCTCCCTCCTCCTGTCCCCAGCCTCTGATCACCACATTCTACTGTCAGCCTCGGTGACAGCCACCTGCTCAGACCCACACCTCGGTGAGATCCTGCAGTGCTGGGGTGCGCCTCTGGGCCTGGTGATCTCCATTTCCATCCCTGTTGTTGTAAGGGACAGAGACTTCGCATCGGTTGTTTGTTTTTTAACGGTTGAATAATTCCACTGCGTTTGTGTTCAGGCGTTCTTTATCATGCATGGATGGATTGCCCCCATTTTCAGCCCGCGGGCATGGTGCGGGTCTCTCTGAAGTGCTAACTTCATCTCCTTTGGATGTCTACCCAGCAGTGGAGCCGCTGGATCACACGGTGGTTTAGTTGCAGTACTGTGAGTAACTCCCATACTTTTCCCATAGTTGTTAGGGTTTCTATTTAGAGGACCCCCCCGCCAGCCTCATGAACTCAAAGGTGGGGCTTTTGTAAAAGGACTGGACTGTGATGAGCTCTTTCTAACTGGCTGGTAGGAAGTGGAGCCTGACTGGGGGAGGGGAGGCCTGCGGGTGGGGCCTGCACGGGTTTCTCTCCATCCCTGGCTCCTCCTTGCTGCTTCCTGGCTGCCATCCCCTGAGCCTGTCTCCTCTACCAGACCCTCCCGCCACACCCTCCCGCCTTGGAGCCAGCTGTGAACTAAAACCATTGTGCAAAATAACTCCTTCTTCTTTAAGGTGTGGGCATCAATACTGTGTCCCGGAAGGAGAAAGTCACCAAGATAACACCTGTCCTAGTTTTCTTTCCCACCAAGTGTAGGAGGGATGTAACAAAAAACACCCAGCAGCAATGTAAAAATCCATACCTCTAACTTTCCTCCAAATAAGAGCATATTTACATACAAAAACAAAATATTTATCCTGGTTGGGAGAGGACAGCACAGAATTATGGGAGTTTAGTCACCAACATGACCGTAGAAGGTGCCTCCCCCTCTTCGGGGATGGACTTTCTGTTTGTCTGCTCCTCTGAGATATTTCCCTTATCATTTGCATCACTTAACTTCTGCCCCAAATCAGGGCTGCCAGAGACTGTGCCAACCTAAGCAACACCTGGCCCTCCCTGTGTCTGCCAAGGATCCCACTCAGAACAGAGGACTCGTAGAATGACTGTCAGGAGGTGAAACACTGCTTGGAAAATCTGACTTTCCATAGGACCTTGGCTCGTTCTGCGTGGAAGTCCTTCCCAGTTACAGATTTGCTCTTAGATCTTTTTGGCCAGAACTTGGCTTAGAGCGACAGAACCATCTCCAGCCGCACCATCCTGTGGGAAATCTGTGTCCTTTTTCTAGCACATTTCTTCCTTACCAAGGTGTTTCCAGTGTGACTTCCAGCACTCTGCCTAGGCCAAAGCCAAACATTTCTTTAGCTTTCCTGGGGGCTGACGTCACGGAAGCAGAGGTGGAACAGTGGTAAACAGAGGAAGGAGGGATAGAGAATGGTTGGGTAAGGGATCAACAAATTAAAAAAAAAAAGAGTATTCTAAACTGGGTGTGACAGTGTGTACCAGCTTAGGAAGGCTGAGGCAGGAAGAGTTCGTGAGAGCTCTTTGACGTTAGATAAGAAACTTGACCTCTACCCCTCGGGGTAACAGTCATCAATAACATATTGTACCTTTGAGCTGAGTGTGTGGCCCGTTATAAAGCTGTACATATGTTTCATTGAACTATATATAAACCTGCTGTTTTTGTGGGTCAAAAGCATTCAGGTATCACAGCTGGGCATGGCAGCCCATACCATCTCAGCACTCAGGCCTTAAAACTTCCAGAAAGGAAGACCCAGTCGCTTTAAGAGTGTCACAGCTTGGGTTTATGTGGCCGTAACCAGTCCCTAGGCCTCTGTGGGGTTTGGCTAATGGTACCCTCCATGTCAATTTAAAAAAATGATATAGAAAGTTCTGTGCGAGTCCCTTTCACAATACCTGTGACTCGAAGAGGTTACCGGGTGACAGGGTGCAAGGCTGAGCTGTGACACCTCGCGTGGGTTTTGTGGAGCGGCTGGGTCCTAACTGGCTGACGGGTAGCCCTGGGCAGGCCCAGGCTGGTTTTGCAGGGCAGGCGAGCACCACAAAGACCATGAGAGAGGAAGAGCCATAGGGAACAATGCCAGTCGCTGCTCACTCTACTGTCTCTTTAAATCCCAGTGCCAACTGGGCAACACCTGGCTGCTGCGTTTCATGCCTGACCATGCGGCCAGGAGCCCGGGGCACAGGCCAGGCCATCTCGCGTTTCGCTGGTGGGCCTCCAACTTTATTTTTTCTCTTCCATGGTGCTGGGGATGGAACTCAGGGCTTCACATATGTTAGGCAAGTGCTCTACCCCGGAGCGACATCCCTGGCCCTCCCAGTGCATTTTTCTTCTTCTTGGTTAGTTCTTTTGCTTGTTTGTTTTTGGTTTGGTTTGGTTTGGTTTTCTCAGTGATCGGTGACCAACATTTTAAGACCCCAGGAGACAGCACCTAAGTGGAGACAACCACGAGAGACATCTCAGTGTATTTCTGTGGCCACACGAGAAGCCTCACAGAATGTTCGGAGGACGGGGTTTCTGGGTGTCCTTGCCACCCACCTGCTGTTGATGCACAGGGACAATGCCTCCTCCGGCGCCTTAACGAGGTTGCCTTTATAGAAAAACCTATTTTCAGAGGCATTCCCCTCCCCCGCGGTGGGGTGGCCTGCACGGGGGGTAGACCAGGGCAGCAGGAGGGCCGTGGGCATTGCTGGCTCCCACCAGGCACTAAGATGGGGAGCCCTGGGCTGATTCTCCTGCTGAGCCCCACCTCCAACACCTGCAAAATTATAACCCGGAAGCAGCCGGCTCTTCAGTGGGAGGGCACCACCCACAGACTGAACCCCTCTTCAGTGGGAGGGCACCACCCACAGACTGAACCCCGCCTCACGCCTGTCACTCCACCCAGGGAAACGGCCGCGTGGTGTATCAACATATCACACTGCAAATAGGTGTGGCTGCAGCTGCTGGTCTCAGCTGCAGCTGCTGGTCTCAAAGATACCGCTGAGGGCTTCCAGGAGCGGGGCTGTGGCCTTTGCCTCCGACAGAGCAGCCGTCAGAAGGCCACCATGTCCAGTTATGAGTTGTCTCTCGGCAATGCATTATTGTCATAGGCATGGGACGGATACAGGCGTATACAGATATGTAGCTATAATTTTAACGGACACATACTAATTACACCTATTTGCAGTGTGATATGTTGATACACGATTGCAATATGTGACAATCAAATCAAGGTAGGTAGGATTTCTTTGAGTTGGAAGACGCCTCTGTCCTCATTATTTTGAGACAAATAATAAAGAACCACAAACTACAGTTACCCTCCTGTGCTACAGAACTCGGGGGCTTTTCCCTCATTAGCTGCATGGCTGCCCTGTTGTCTACCCTCACTCCACGCCCTCCCCTGTTCTCCCCTGATGTCCACGAGAGACAGCGAATGTCTAATGCTGTGTGTTTCTGTGTTTTACTTAATGTTCTGTGTGTTGGTCTGTGGGTTTTGGTTTTTGTTTGGTTTTTCTTTCAAGAGTAGATGTTCTCACTGAGTGCTGGGACCACAGGCGTAGGTCACCACCCCTGGCTTCAGTGAGTTCTAATGCTGAGGACTACTATGAGCCCGTGGGTGCAGGAATATTTGATGTCTGACTATGTGATCCACACTGCAGCTACTACCCTCACCGGATGTGCCAGATGTGGTGGCACATCCATAACCCCAGCACTCAGGAGGCTGAGGCAGGAGGACCACCAAGAGTTCGAGGCCAGCCTAAACTGCACAGTGAGAAAAAGAAATTAGTGAATTCAGGCAGCCACAGAAAGGCAGGTGCTATGTGTCCCATGTGTCACGGGAACAGAAAGCACAGCACGGGTTCCCGGGACCCGGGGAGGGGAGGAGAGTGGGTCCTGCATCTTGGAGTTCAGGTTCTGAAAAACCTCTGGAGGAGGCTTGCACAACCGCTGGGAGCCACAGAAGCGAACGCACACTTAGCTGGGAGAAGGCGGCAAGCATTACGCTAAGCCGCCCCCACTCCCGTTAAAAACAAAAATAAACTACTATGACGGTGGCCAGGTAGCTGTTGTATTCGGGCATCGCTTTTACTTGGAATTTCTTTGTTTTAAAATGCATAGGTCTCCGGCCAAAAGGACCCTGGGAAACGTGGCAAGGGGAGATGAGAGACACGCAGACCGTGGATCGCAGGCAACTTGGCCTGCGAGTGAGTGACCTGCGAGCTGAGCAAACATTTCTAAACAATTTTAACTTGATAAGCGAGCAATGTCTTTCAACAAGAGTAATACACCACGCTGATGTCACAGGGTCACAGCTCCCCCTCGCTCTCTCCCTCTCTCTACTTTGATATACAAGCGCTTTGAATTACGAGCAAATTATTCTTGAAAACCCATATTTTCTATATAATGTCTCAGGAAGAGGGGAGAGGGGACAAGTAGGAGTGAGAGGGTGATGGAGTGAAAATGATCACAATGTACGTCATATGTATGCCAATATTAAAAAAAAAAAGATCCGGCCCCACATGGTTGTAATAACAGCATTCAGGAGGCTGAGGCAGGAGAGTCACTGCAAGTTCAAGGATAGCCTGGGCTACATAGCAAATCCCCATTTCCAAAAAAAACAACCCAAACAAGCAAACAAAAGATTTCCAAAAAGAATCTCATTAGCCTGTATTATTAAATATATACTAATTAAAAAATCTCAGTCACAGAATAGGAGTTGTGTGTATATTTGTGTATATACACTTATATAATGTATTATTTCATAGGAATATATGACATATAACATATCTGTGGGTTTATTTTAATATATTTATATCAGTATCTGCCTGGCTTCCTTTTGTACTTGATTACAAAATGTATCTGATTCAGTTGGAACTGACCATTCCAACAGCTTGTCATGGGAAGAATGTCAGTGCAAGGTCTGCGGAGGGCCAGGTGACCGCTGTGGGTGCCAGTACTCACTCCCCAGGGCTGGCTCTGGAAGCCAGTACACCTGTTTCATCTGCTGGGGGCTGAGGAACTGGGGTTTATCTCCTGCTCCAGCTCTAAGTGCTCTGAAGAGCCACCCTTGGGTGCATCTCCAGGCCTTCTGGCCGGTCCCTGCATCAGCTAAGCACACATTTGTGGCAGAAATTCCCAGGCAGAGTGAAAGTGCCTAAAAGGAGAAACAGTCCATGGCAGGGCAGAGAGGAAACAGCACAGCACCAGCAGTCAGCCTCCCTTTCCCTTTCGTCCCATTCAGGTCACAAGTCTTTTGGGTGGTGCCACTCATACCCTGAGTGGACCTTTCCATATCCACACCCAGAACTGTGCTAAACCACGTTAGTTATAACACACCCTCAACCCCAGCATCACACTCCCTCATCCAGCCACCTCCAAAAAGCCCTACCTACATGTGCATGGGGTTGGGGGGGACACCTAGACATAAGTCATAACAAGTGTGGCAAAATGCTATTGAAGCTGGGCGATTGATACCTAAAGTTCATGACGCTATTCCTTTACTTTTGTGTATGTTTGCAAATGATCATTATAAAAGGTCAAAAGAAAAAGGGAAAATAGAAGGCATCTGCTCTCTGATCACCTTGCCTGCCTTTACCATTGTCTATACTGAACTTGGAATCACAACTTCTGCCAGTTTGTTTTCTCATCACTAAGATGTAAGAAACATTTTGTCTTCCAGGATTTTTTTATTTGAGCTCCTGTATAAGCTTAGGATGAGAGGGTGAGGTGTTAGGGATAGAGGGGATTATGGTCTTGGTTAGGGGATTACGTTAGGATTAGGATTAGGGTTAGGACATTCTTCATGGATTTTGTGAGAATTAGTATGTGAAGACACTGGAAACCCTTGATACATGCATGTATAAAAAATAAACAAATGCATTCATAAAATATAAATAAATGCATTCATCATTATCATTAGAAACTGGCTTGAAGTGTGTATTGCACAGGCATGTTTGATAGACATAATGAGGTGAGAGAGGCAGGCAAAGAATTCACATGTCCAGCTGGGCATGGTGGTACACACTATAATTCAGCAGCATGGGAGAGTGAGGCAGGACAATCTGAAATTTAAGTCAAGCATGGGCACTCAGTGATTTAGAGAAATAAAAAATATAAAAGGGTCAGGAATGTAGCTCAGTACAAAGGCCCTGGGTTTCAGTGCCCAGTACAAGAAAGAAAGAGGACCAGCTATAGCACACAGCTGTAATCCCAGCAGTTGAGAGGCTGAGGCAGGAGGATTGCTGTAAGTTTAAGGCAAGAGATAGAGAGGAAGAAAGGAACAAAGAAAGAAAAGTCACACGTTGAAGGGAGCAGAAAATTTCCCCTGCATGAGGAAGAAGGCCACACATTTACCCCAGGCCCGGTGTTGTAAGAGGGGCTGGGATGCATGCTGAGGGACATGTGGTGGGACAGGCCTCACCTCCTGGCTCTGCAGGCCCTCATCTCTAATTCCTCTGGGTCCCCAGGAGGGGAGACAAAGCTAGACATCACTAGCAGCTGCCTCTGCCAGATGGTAAACCTGAAAGAATTACGTGGTTTGTGTCATGAATCTCTGCTGCAAAATGGCATCGAAAATAAAACAGGAAAAGAAGTCGCTTTCCTCTCACCTCGGCTTGCGAAAGAGCACGACCGGAAGCCCTGCAATTGGCTCAACAAAAGCAGGAGTGATTGGTTGATGTTGCCGGAAGCGTTGAGAAGGCAGCTGGGTGGATGCGAGTCAACCGATGGCAACAAGGATCTCTTTCTCCCTCTCCCTCCCTCGTTTCCCCCAGAGACGGCTCATCCTGACTTTCTCACGTATGTGTTTCCCGCGCGGTGGGAAGGGTAAACGCTGATGTGGGAAGCTGCACTTCCGCGCCATCCCAAAACAGCAGCGGAAAGTCTCCTACTTCCTGGTGTCTGCAGAATCCCAAGCCATCATTCTGATTGGCCCCTTTGGGTCAGGTGGCTACAGCTCAGGCCAATCACTGTCCTGAGTGGGTGGGTGGGATATTGTGATTGGCCAACCTGGGTGCCGGGCATTTTAAACAGCTACAGGGTTAGGTCCTAAAGGGAGTTAGTGCAGAAAATAAAAATACATCAAAACTGTAGCTGTAGCAAAGAATACTAAAGTCACAATGCCCAGACTTACATACTTCCCTCCCTCTGGATAAATGGAAGCGTGAGATTACTGATACAACCTTTTGAGATTTTCCGTAGAAACAATTATCTCCGTACAGGTGAGGGAGCCATGCTCTCCCACTCACTAAGACTGTGATTACTAAAACTAAAGGCCAAGATTATCAACCAAGGATAATGATGTCATCCATGTACACTTGCTAGGTGACCTACTTCTCCACTGGATCCACATTACCTAAGCAACTAAACTTGTAACCTTATTGGTTGATCATAATTTTGTCTTACGTTGTGCACACTTCATGATCTTGCTCTCAAACGCTGCTTTGGAGAAGTGGGCTTGTCAGCAACCAATTCAGGACCCCTCCTGCCTCTCAGGAGCTATTCCTGTTCCCCAGTATATTTTCCTACTCTTAATCTCTGTTGTTCCTTAGAATTCATTCTTTGACTTTGGGCATATGACATCTAGCAGATCGGGAGCTACATTTATTTCCCCATTGCCCTTGGAGGTCCTATATCATGGGCAGTGGCGGGTCCTGTGTTTATTACAGTGGCATGGGGTGGGACAGATAAAAACAGGAAACACAAGGGCTGAGTCGAGAGGGAGCAGAGCTGTAGGCCTCCTGCCCCACCGTGAAGCGCCCGTGGGGCCATGGGTGGATGGGCCAGCAGGTGCCGGACTGTGAAGATAACAGAGTGCCCTGCAGCAGTGAGGGGCGTCATCCACTGTGCAGTATAGTCCTGGTGACATGGGGACCAGGAGTGTCAGTGTGGCAGTTCAGAGGGCCGCCGAGGATGCCACGCCATGCGCAGCACTGGGGGACAGAGTTATGTCGCGGGGACATGACTGACATTCCTGGCATTGCCCACTGTGACACTGGCTATGAGACGCCCCTGTAGGAGCTGCTGATGAAGGGACTCCGACTCCGCCCCTTTCCCCTCCTACCCAGAGCCGCGGCCCATCTTTCTCCGAGCCCTCTCCTTTCATGTTGAGATGTGGCTTGACTTTGGGGTTTGTGGTATCAAGTCCCTCCTCCCACACCCTCCCCCGTCACTGTCACTATGCCCTCCGAGGGCAGCCTCCCTTTGCTGGGCACCTGGGAGATGGCCGTGGAAGGACCACGGTTGTTGAGGGCCATGGAGAAAAACAGAAGGTTGCAGGGTCTGGTGGCAACTTCCGGGCACAGTCACGGCGAGCTTCATTCCTGGGCAGTGATGGCCAGCAGGAGGGGAGCGTCACTGTTTATTTTAAGGGAAGAGGAATTGGTTTTACAGCCAGAAAGTTTATACAGCTTGAGCAATTATTAAAAAGGAAGCAGATGCCTCGGCGTAGGACGAGAGTGGGTCTCCTCTGCTCCCAGCTCTGGCGCAGCTGTGAAAGGAGGTGGACGCCCTTCCCGGCCCCCTGCAGACCTCCTACCCCCTCGCTCCCCACAGAAGGATAAAGGGAGGAGTGAAGCTGGCCCTTGAGGCCAGGGGCCCACAGTGTGACCCACACTGTGCCCACCTTCGTTCAAAGGGCGAGGGACAAACACTGTAACCCCTGCCCCTCCTGGAAGCTTCTTTCCGTAGCCCCAGTCTTCTGCAGTCAACCATGATTTGGGGGCAGCTCTTTGTGGGGCCTCAGGCACCCCACGGGAGACCTAGGACACTCCTCCTGCAGACAGGGGGAGATGTGCAGCACCCCTAACCTGTTATTTCTCTGACAACCTCCAGCTTTGGCTGCTGCTTCCTGGGGGTGTTTTGGTTTTATTTTCCTCCCTTTAATCCCTGGAGGTTTATGCATCGAGCCCTTTTTGTGGTTTGAGGCAGGGTCTCGCTAAGGTGTTAGGTCATCCAAGCTGGGCTCAAAGTTTTGTTCCTCCTGCCTCAGTTTCCCAGAGTGCTGGGATGAAAAGCATGTGGCACCATGTCTGACTCTGATATTATTACTATGATTAATTATTACCATGTTCTCTTTGGGTGTGTCCACACAGATTCTAGAACACGCACTTCACTGCTGTGTGGCTTCCTTCTTAAAATCGTGGTGAAATAAATACGCACGGCCTGAACCCTCCCATCCTGACCATTACTGAGTATCCGCCTAGTGAGTGACCCCAAGCAGGCTCACACTGGTGCCCTCACCACCGTCCACCCGCAGAACGCGTCTCCACTTGGAAAAGTCACCTTTGATGCCCATTAAACAGTAACTTCTATTCCACCCCAAGCCCAGCTCCCAACAACTGCCCCTCTCTTTGGACTTGACCATTCCAGGTACATCACGGTGGAGGAACCATACAGTATCTATCTTCTGGCCATGGTTTTCTTTCACTTCACTTAATACTGCGAGGTTAATACCGCTGGTAGCTTACATCAGAATCTCCTTCCTAGCACTCAGGAGGCTGAGGCAGGAGGATCACTGCAAGGTTGAGACCATTCTAGGCTACAAAACGAGCTCAAGCCTGAACTCCATAAGGAGACTGTGTCTCAAAAGACAAAAAACAAAACAACAACAACAACAAAACCACCCCTCTTCCTTTTGGAGGCTAACCACTGTCCCACTGTGTGAACAAACCATATTTCGTGTGTTTGTCCATCTTTTTTTTTTTTTTTTCTGGTACCAGGGGTGGAACTGACAACCTCGTGATTACCAGGCAAACACTTGCACCGCTGAGCTAGATCCCCGGCCCTCGCCCACCTGCTGATGGAGCCCCGTCTTGCTTTCATGGTCTGGACATTGTGAAGAACACTGCTAACCATGCAGGTGCACAAACCTTCCCTCCAGTCTCGGCGTCAGGTCCTTGAAGCTGACTTAGTCTCTGTCCTGTTGCTGGGACTAGGCAGGAGAGGCGCTTTGGCTCACGGTTTCGGTCCGTGCTCAGCCGGCTCCAAGGACGACACAGCAGGGCCCAAGGGGCTGGCGGAGCAGAGCTGCTCCTGGCACGGTGCACAGGAAGTGGAGAGCGAAGGGAGGAGCCCGGAGGGAGACAGACGCTTCCAGCACCGCCCCCAGGGTCCAGGCGCTTCCAGCCCTGCGCCCCTCCTGCGTGCAACGGGCCCTTCACCAAGGAAGAAATCCGGAAATAAATAAGTAAATACGGTGGAACCTGCTTTGGGGAGAGAATTTTGGTAGAGAATGAAATGAATTATTAAAGAATTTAGGAAAGTTTTTGCAAGGGGTAAATGCTCTATCGTTGTTATTGTTATTTTGGTTTTTTTGAGATAGGGTCTCACTATGTAGTTCAAACTGTCCTTGAACTCACTATGTTACTCAGGCTACCCTTGAACTCACTTACAGCAATCCTCCTGCCTCAGCCTCCCGAGTTCTAGAATTACAGGCCTGTGTTACCACGCCCAGCTCAGTTCATGTTATTATAATCATCCAAGGTTTCACACTGTGATTGTTTTTTATTTTCTCTTGCTGGGTATGGAACCCAGGGCCTTGCCCAGGGGAAGCAAGAATTCTGCTCCTGAGCTACACCCCCAGCCCATACTCCTGAATTTATTTTTTAGTCTATGTAGTTTTCCATACATATTAGTGGTTCAAAATTACCTGGCTGCTGTTATCAATACCTAATTCCTTCCCCAAGCGATGTGATATAATTATTCTTCCTAAGTCACCCTAACTAGAAATCAACTGTGTCTTCCCACCCACCCTTTTTTTAATGTTTTGTTTTGTTTTGCTTTGTCTGAGACCGGGTCTTAATATGTAGTTCAGGCTGCCCTTAAGTTCACTGTGTAGCCCAGGCTGGCCTCAAAGTTGAGGAGATCTTCCTGCCTCTGCCTTCCAACTGCTGGGATTACAGGTGTGTGCACCATGCCAGGCTTTTATCTAATTTACTTCTAATAGGAGAAAGCCTACTTTTACTGTTCTTTGTTTGCATCTTTGTTCATCTTACATTTGTTTTTATTGGTTCAATTGCACAAATAATGTCTGTTTGTTCTAGAAGAAATAGAAAATGTGGGTATATGGTTAGAAAACTAATAAATGACTCTCATAATCCTATACCCAGAGAAAAACACAATATTTACAACTGTGTTCTTCTAAGGTTCTGTGTGTCCATACAATTTTATAGTAATCTTAAGTGTAACACGCCATCTTTTTTGTGTATGTGTGTGGGTGAATCCAACTCAGGGCCTTGTACTAGCCAGGCAGGTGCTGTGCCACTGAACTATATCCCCAGCCTGGCATGTTCTTAACAACTTTTTGAATTAAAATATATCTGTTGGCTGGACATAGGCTGTGCGCTGGTAATCCCACCACTTGGGAGGCTGAGACAGGAGGATTGCTGTGAGTTTGAGACCAGCCTGGGCCACATAGTTTGAGACCCTGTTTCAGAGAGAGAGACAGAGAGACAGACAGAGACAGAGAGAGAGACAAAGAGAGATTTTACTGGGTGGTTTCTCCAGACTGTGTCCTCTCTGACCACTGCAGGTTGGGCGGGGGAGCAGGACCCCTCCAGTATACACATGGGATGAGTCGGCCTTGGGGCAAGTTTTCTCCCACTCTGTAAACACGGGAGGTCAGGCCGAGGTCGGCGAGGCCCAGGAAGGGAGACCTGAGGGCCTGCTGGCCACTAGAGCAGAGAAGGATCGTTACTGGCGAGAACCGGCCAGTTCTGGGCTATCCTGGCATTGTGGTTGCCACGGGCCACTTGTCCCCAGGGTCACCTGGGCAGAGGGAGGCCAGGGCTGCATTGCAGGAGAGACACAGCCGGGCCAGGGCAGGAAGGGCACTGGGTTCCTTCCTTCCCTCTTGTCGCCTGTCAGAGGAGGGGTCAGAAAGCCTCCCTCCCCCCATCGGCTGTCACCCAGAGGGTCACCCTCTGCTGTCCACACCCAGCAGCAGGACCCTGACCCCTGCCCATGTGCAGCCTGCACAGGGGTGAACTGCAGTCCCCACGGGACAGCGGTGAACACAGCTGATATCCAGGTCAGGTTCGTTGTGGACCCCGCCCACCACACACTCCTCCCCGGGGGGCCAGCTGCTCAGGAGGCTGAGGCAGGAGGGTGAGAAATTCAAAGCCATGCAGGGCTACTTAGTGGCCCTGTCTCAAAATAAAATCTAAAAAAAAAAAAAGAAGAAGGATGAGTCGGGGTTGAAGGTGTAAATCAGCGCCGCCTGGGGTTGACCCTCAGCATCGCAAGGAAGAAAACAAACCCCAAGAGGAAAATAGTTGAACTCTTTTTTTTTCAATTACGATTTTAGGTTCGCACAACAATCACACGCACTACCGGGGGTTTGTACTATATGTGACGGAACTTGACTCTTTTTTCTCTCCTGTCCACGCTGCTCTCAGTCTTACTTAACAACAACAAAGGCGAGGAGGGAGGGAACCACCTGCCCACAGCTGCTGGGAAGACAGCCTCGGGGTCAGCTCCCAGCTACCACCTTGGCCAAGGAGAAGGCAGCGCCCCCTCACCTGTGAGTCAGACACCAGGCCCTGGACACCCACAACATCCCAAAGACAGGGTTCCTCTCTCAGGCAACACATGACAGCCATGTGTCACATTAAAAAGACCAGTTAAAGCCGGGCAGGGGGGGCACACGCCTGTGATCCCAGCACTCAGGAGGCTGAGGCAGGAGGATTGCCCGGAGTTCAAGGCCAGCTGGGGTTATGTAGCAAGACCTTGACTCAAAAACCAAAATATAAAAACAAAGTGCAGTTATGTAACCGCGCCTGTCTGCGTGTGTGCGCATCGCTCTGTGTGCGTGAGCAGATTCAGTGTGGGACTGCACACGGCACGCACACGTGTGTATCTGTGCAGCCCGGCCTCAGCTCTCCAGCTCCGAAGCTGCTCAGTGGACCCGACTGCTGCAGAAACAGACCTTTCCCTTGCTGGCGACTGGACAGCCTGGCACCCCCCAGAGCTGCTGGATGATAATGCAGTCACAGGGCTCTGACCCTTACTCTGCAGCCACTGTGTCACTAAGCCATGATGCTCAGTGGCTTAGGGGTTTTAAGGCGTTTTATTATTTTATTTTATTTGGGGGGAGATTGAGACAGGGTCTCCATATGTAGCCCAGGCTGGCCTTGAACTCTCAGTGATCCTCCTGCCTCAGCCTCCCCAGCACTGGGATTACCGAGTGACATCACGCCCGGCTGTTTTACGTGCACTGCAAGCCTAGGTGGTTTTCGTTGATGATCTAGTCATTGGCAGAAAACTGCATCATAAATCACAGAAGCTCTGTGTGTGAAACACCAGCTCCAAGGCTAAAAGCAGTTTCCCGTCTCCGTGTGGATAAGTGCGGGCGTGACCCTTCCTTCTTATGAATAACAACGATTCTCCAGCATTTGTCACCTCTTCAGCCACCAGGCCCTGCCACTCTGTGAGAACTGTCGGGAATCTCGACCTTGTCACACCCCGAATTCTCCAAGGTCTTCCCAAACTATGATGACTCCAGGTTTTCTTTAAAAACCTATTTTTAAAATACCTTTGTTCATCAGATATAGCTGAGATCGAGTTAAGGATTCGCGGTTCTTGTGCAGCGAAATGTGAGCAAACCAGAGTTTGGGGGACCCTAAGGATGGACTGGGGCGGGGGTGCGGCTCAGGGATAGTGAGCCTCACCGCACATGCGCAGGTTCCCATCCCCTCTTCCCACCCTGGGAGAGGAAGGAGCCGCAGGGGAGCAGATGAGGCCTCCGGGCCAGGCCACCTCCCTGCCCCAGCCCTGCTGCCCTGCTGATAGGGCGGGGTTGTGTGTTTCCTTATCTTCCTGTGGGTCTGGGAACTGACCCGGACTCCCACTTGACCACGTCCCCCGCCACCGTGGACACCAGGGGACAAATGGCTGCGTGCATTTCCTGGGTGACAGGGACTGCGTGGGAATAAAGAAGCTTGTAAGAGAAAAACAGAACGGGAGCTTCGGGGACCGGGTCCCCCAGTACCGCAGCGACATCACTGTCCATCAGAGTCCCGTCGCCCCTTGGAGGACGCTGACCCCTGCCGGCCCCAGAGTCCTCCTGGCCGCCCCAGCCCTCAGCCCAGACGCCTGGGGACTTCTGCTGGGAGACCGCATCTCCTCGGCTGCAGGACACTGCCGGGATCACGACCACTCTGCGGCAGGTTAATTGTGGGTCCCCTGGCAGTAATTACACCCACGCTCTCAGCAGGAGGCAAAGCAGCAAATTCCCACAGTGGCTCAGCTGACCAGCTCAACCTGGAGGCTCCGGCCTGGGCACCCCTGGACTAAGCCCTTCTCACACTTTTGGGGTTGTTTTGTTTTGTTTTGAGGGGACAGAGTCTCACTCTGCAATGCAGACTGGCCTTGAACTGGCATATGTAGCCCAGGCTAGACTCAAACTCACAGCAATCCCCCTGCCTCAGCCTCTCAAGCACCGGCATTACAGGCATGCACCACCACACCATGCTTGTCCTTGAGCTTTTGGGAGACTTGGTCCTCTGCCAGGTGCTGCAGGGTCCCCACTGCTGTCAGAGCAGACATCAGCATTAAATAGCACTGAGATTCACCTATCACTGACATCATACCGGGAGGGTGCCAGGCAGGGAATCCAGGTGCTGGGCACAAGGCCAGGAGCGTTCAAAGGGCACATTGTGTGTGGTGCGGCTGATCTATATGGCCTTTATTTCGACTAATCCGTCCTTCAGATACTCACATGAGCATGTCACGACGTCATGACTGCACCACTGCTGACAGCCCACGAAAAGCAGGAGAAACCTGTGTGCCCACCCCTCCACCGCTGGGGCTTTGTGAATTCGCTGTGGCACAGCCATACCGTGTACTGCTCAGTGGGGGCTCAGGTGGGCTGTGACTGAGAGATGTGAGTGTTAGTACTAAATTTAAAAAGCAGGTGGCCGGCTGGTGTGGTGGTGCACACCTGTCATTCCAGCACTCAGGAGGCTGAGGCAGGAGGATCGCCCTGAGTTCAAGGGCAGCTTGGACTATACACAGTGAGACCGTAGCTCAAACACAAAAACAAAAAATTTTAAAAGCAACTGGTCAGAAAATGGGGCTAATGTCTGCATTTTTGAAAAATCATTTAAAATGAGGAAATCTAGTCACTAAACTGCTGAGTGTTATTTCCTCTGGGGCCTGAGATTACAGGGTAGGGTTAGAGAAAATCTTTCCTTTCCTCTATGACCCTAGTGATCCTTTCTACCGTGAGGCTAAGTTATTTCCATAGGAAACAAAGGCACAATTACACATGTAATAAAATCTCTAGTTCTTGGCAGAGCAAGGTGGGAAAAGGTATCATCAGGGGTGAGCTGGCTTCGGCGAGAGGTGACCAGGGCCCCTTCGTGTCCATCACCTCAGCCAGTGGCTGGCTGGAAGGTTGGGGTGTCCTCCACAGGCCCTGCCTCTCATGGCTCTGTGAGGCGCAAGCCCTTGACCCTCAGTCTTAGCCAGGACTCCTTAGCCATTAATCCCAGCACTCAGGAGGATTGCCATGAGCTTCAGGCGGCCAGAACTACATAGTAAGAAACCGTCTGGAAAAAAAAAACAAAGGCAACAACTGGTCTGACCTCAGGGTGCCAGGTCTGCATCAGCGCCTGGCCTGCACCTCCTTTTCTATTCTGGCTTTGGTGTCTTGGCTCTGTGAGTGTACGGTTTGTCACAAGGTCACACAGCAAACCCGGGCACTGGAGGTGTGACTGCTGTCACAGAGGCAGGATGGGGTTGAGTCAGGGAAGAGCCCCGAGTTACAATTTTAACTACCCATTCACAGAGCAACTGCTACAGACCAGGAACCTTCCATATGCTATTGGTAATATTTCCAATTTCTCCCCCAAATGCCATTATTTACTCCTGTGTTAGAGATAAGGAAATGCATGTATATTCTTCAGACTTGCTCCTTTTTTTGGTACGGGGGATCGAACTCATGACCTTGTGTTTGCCAGGCAGGTGCTTGTGCTGCTGAGCTAAAGCCCCAGCCCCTTGCTCTGTCTTTAGTACTTACCAGAAGCAGCAGTTGTTGTTGCCCGTAAGTGACCATAGTGATATATCTGCTGCCCTGTCCCCCGATGGGAGTCCTGGCATGCTCCATGCAGGGATGGGACCCTCCCTCTCCCCTTGAACCTGTGAGCCCTTGGTAACTGATTTCATTCACTGATGTTGCTGTATGATTTCTGAGATTCAAGCATCAGAGATGACAGTCTCTGTGGGGGTCCTTCCCCTCGGGGACACTCCTCCTCGAAACCCAGGCACCATGCCATGCCGCAGGGAAGCCCAAGCCACCTGGAGCAGCCACAGGAAGCTCCTTGCTGAGGGACTCGGCTAACGCATCAGCTGGCAGCCAGACATGCGATCAAGAGGGTTGTGTGAGGGTCCCCGTCCCAGCCTCGGAGCCACCATCCCTGAAGCTGAAAAGTGTAGGGCTAAACTGTCTCCACCACACCCCACCCAGGTCACATTCTCCAGTGCTCCTTGAAGCCACCAAGTGCTAAGGGTATTTTCACAAACCTGGAGATGCTTAGAGAATGAGATGTCCAATCACTGGGCAAAGCTGGTGTGGGCTTTAGTATTTGGAGCAGCGGTGAGTGTCTCTGTGAAAAGTTGTAGAAATAACACTTGAAGAGATGAGATGACAATTGCTGTAACAAAATACTCGTGACAATCAACTTATAAAGAGGAAAGGTTTGTTTCAGTGGTTCACATTTGGGGTTTTGATTCAGAATCTGTTGGCTCCGTGGCTTGGGCTTGTGGAGAGGGAGGACAGGGCAGCAGGTATATGTGGCAAACACTCACATCCTCATCCAAGGTGAGAAAGAGAGAGAAGGGGGAGGGGCTTCATAGGTCCCTTGGAGGCCACGCCCCAATGACCTAAAAGCCTCCCACTAGGTTCCATCTCTTAAGGTTCCAACATCTCTGGGTCACATCACCTCAGAAACCAAGCCTTTAACACACGAGCCTTTGGGAGACATTCAAGATCTGAACTATAGCAGAGACCTTAACCAAAACCACACAGCCAGCAAGAGGGCGAACCAAGTCTGGCCCCACTGGCCACAGGACCCACACAGTTTTCATGAGGAGCACTTTTCCAAGATGAGGCTGGAAGAATGAAAATTATTCAGCTTCCAAGAGGACTATGGTGAGTCCTCAGAACCAGATTATTCAAGCTTGCATGTATTAAGGTTTTGTTTTGTTTTGTTTTGTTTTGTTTTTGAGAAGCCAGATGCTATGGTGAATGTTTGCAATTCTAATTACTCTGGAGGCTGAGGCAAGAAGGATCACAAGATTGAGGTCAGTCTGGGCAACTTAGTGAGATCTTGTCTTTAAGTCAGAACTACAGAATTAAAAAGTGGCAGGCGGAGGTGGAACGTAGCTCAGCGGTAGAATGCTTGCCTAGCATGCATGAGGCCCTCGGTTCAATCCCCAGTTCCTCAAATAAATAAAACTATATTTTCCAAGGTGTCCACCCATCCGGGAGCAGCTTACAAAATCTCAAGAGCAGGACTCACTTCCATTCACTCCCAGTGCTCTATTCCTTGGAGAGGCCTAAGGTTGTGGGAATGGGATGTGACAAGTGTGGGAAGATGTTTGTCCAGAAGCTTAGGTTTTATGGGAACTCTTTCCTCTCTCAGAACAGATAAGGCTTAGGCTGAGCCCCTGAGAGCTCCCCAGGTGAACCTTGAGTGAGGTTTCCATGGAAACACTGAACAGATGCATTTCCTCTGGCCCATCCCCTCCGCTGAACCTTGACCTCGACCCCACACGCCCCAGAGAAAAGGCCTTGCAATGTAAAATACCTTCACAGAACCCTTTTGACAATTACTGAGAAGCTACCATGTGCTGGAATGTAACCAACCGGCATCCATCCTGAGCGTCTTGTATTCTTAATGTACCCATTTCATGCATTAAAACACTGAGGCTCAGAGAGAGATGTGATGGACTCAGTGTCAAAAAGCTGGGGAGGGGTGTTCGGACCCAGCCCTGTGTGCTTCGGAAGCTCCCGCTCTCGCTTCCTGCCAGGATGACTCCTTATGGATGGGGGGAGAGTTCAGATCAAGTGGGGAAAATGAAATGACCAAAGGCAGGAAGACAGAAGACCAAGGCACAGCTGATTCTGCAGCTCTAGGAATGAAAGAACACAATGATGACGATGAGGGAAGGTAAAAGTCATTATCATCAATATTAGACTCTGCTGTTCATAACTGCGCGCGCATGTTTACGAACCAAGGGTTACAAATGAAAAAAAATCCCAAGTCACAATGGCTTAAGAAAATAAATGGGCTTCCCTGAATTTGGGAAGAAAAAAATGTGGACACAGACTTCGACCATTGTGGCCACTCTCATTCCACCCCCCTGGCTCCCCAAAACGAAGAGAAAAACACTTTCTTCTAAGCGTGGAAATGTACAACCTCAAGAAATGATATGATTGGTTAGGCTTGGAGTCCGGGGCTCTGCCTGAGCCAATCGCTGAACCAGGCCATGAAGAGCTTTGATTGGCCAACTCTGGTCACGTGGTGCCCTTCTCATTCATAACAAAGGACCAATGAAATGACCTGCCCTGTAAGTGGTCCATGGGCCGATTCTTGTGCGTGGTTGGCATCTTTTTATGCCCACAGGAGAAGGCGAACTCCTTGCCTGCTAAGATCAGGGCTGGTAACACCCTAGAAAGCGGGTATCTGCCGCCTCATAAGAATGATCTGAAGTTGGGGGCGCACGTCTGCAATCCCAGCACTCAGGAGGCCGAGGCAGGAGAATTGCAGGGTCAAAGCAGCCTGGGCTACACAGTGGGTTCACGGCCAGCCTGACCTGCGCAGTAAGAACCTGTCTCCAACAAAACACCCCAGAGCCGGACTGTGGTTTTGCCACCAATAAACCGCAGGACCGTGGGGGTTTAACCGCTCTGAGCCTTAATTTCTCCACTATGGCCTGGGGACAGTTATCGTGTTACAACTCTCGGTGGAAGCTCCTTGAGCACAGGTGACAGGGAATTACGGTCACGGTTCTCATTTCCTTCTTACCTAAAGGGTGTGAGTTCAACTACCACCGGCTGCCGCCGCGGGGCCATCACTCCGAGCAGTGCCGCAGCCTGGACGCCAGGGGGCAGCAGAGTTCCGGCAGAATCTGCAGGCCTGGCCTTGGCCTGCCTAGCAGCGGCCAGGCTCTGCAGTTCGAGGACCTGTCGGCCTCGCCTCCTCCGTGCGGTTTGTGCAGAAGAGGAAATTGCAGGCTCCTGTTGCTTAAAAAGCCAATTGTCTGAGAGCCCCGGAATTCTGGAATCAGACAGAGCTGGTGACTGCGCGACTTTGAATGACCCATTAAACTGTCTGAGCTTGACCTCTCTTAGAAACACGGCTTAGGGCCACGCCTGTCCCGTGGTATTGTTGCAGGGTCGAAATGAGATGAAGAAAACCGTGCGAGCAAAGGCTGCTGACCCTGTAGGTGTGGCCGGGAGCTATCACTGAATTAAAAACTAAGTGCTGAGCTGTGAAGCTCGGT
This sequence comes from Hydrochoerus hydrochaeris, assembly GCA_004027455.1. Lineage (NCBI taxonomy): Eukaryota > Metazoa > Chordata > Mammalia > Rodentia > Hydrochaeridae > Hydrochoerus > Hydrochoerus hydrochaeris. Next base: position 105,964 of record PVLA01006347.1, on the reverse strand, counting down.
AGTAGATGGCTGGTCCAGCGCGCACAGGCCCAGGGCTCCATCTCCAGCACCGCAAAACAAACAAACGAAATACTACAAGCCAGCAAGCACCGTGCAGTTCCGGACACGCAAAATTACCTGTGTGTGACTGTACACCCACGGATGTAAAATCTTAGGTCAGGCAGGAAACTTACCAGAATAAACAGTGGTAGGAAACAGCGCTTACCTTCCGGTAAGGGGATTTGGAGGTCATTTTTAGGGAAATTTCCCCCAGGCTTGGCTTGAATTTTGCATCTTCCTGCCTCAGCCTCCCAGTGTGCTGAGATCTCGGGGGTGTGGCCCCCACACCCGACTATGCATCAGGAATTCTCCAAGAGGAAGGCCACCGATTTCCGTAATCAGGGTACGCTTCCTTCTCAGATCTCCCCAAGGACACACGGGGACACACACGTGTGTCACATATACATGGGAGGGGAACTTCAGTTTCCTTTATAGGCCTTTTGTTATACTTTGGAGAAGGCGATGACTTTCTGGTTTTGTTTGGTTTTGTTTCTGAAGCCCTGAGAACCACCTTCCCAGAGAGACGCCCTGGCCACTGGCCTGGCCTCTTCCTCTGCGCTACAGCTGGGATCTCAGCTGAGATGGCCCAGGCTGAGGCCGGCAGAAACTCAAATGTCATTCATTCTGTCCTGCCTGCTGGACAGGCATCAGAGGCCAGGGACCCGCTGCATTCCGGCCTTCATCTCCCCGGGGCTCAGCCCCGAGCAGCTTGAGATCAGAGGCTCTCTGCTCTCTTTCTCTCTGTTTTTTTTTTTCTTGCTAATGAAACTCTTTAGAGAAATAGAGATAACCATACACTGAAGAAAGCGTCCCACAGCCGGAGACCAAGCATCTGACGCGGCGGCCCCTCAAGACGACAGTGCACCCCTCTGCAGCCATAGTGTGCACACTCATCCTGCCTGAGGCCCCCTCAAAAGGGGAATGGGGAAACCAGGACAGCTGTGGCGGAATAGTATGCAGCCATGAAAAGCGATCAGATAGTGAGACCTTGTCTCACAGGGGAAAAGACCTAAAAACAAAACACAAAGGGAAAATGACGAAATGCGGCCACACATGACAATGCAGTGACTGTCACAGTGGAATGTGGAGGGGGAAAGCCAGGCCTCAAGGCCAGAGGGCACGATTTCATGTGTAGAGCTCTTACACCAACAGAGGCTGGCTTAAACTGCCTTCTGTAGGGACCCTTACCCAGGGGTTAAAGCTGGTTTTTAATAAAAGGAATCGCTGATTCCCCACACCAGGGAGGTGGTCAGGGGCTGGGGCGGCTAATCCTTCCCCTGCACGTGGTGATCTGCCCGGGATCCCCCGAATTACCGCAGTGCACAGGACGCCAGAACATGTTAGAACAGAGGTTAAAGTGCCCCTTGCGCCCCTGCAGCGTGGCGGGGAGAGTCCAGCATGCGGCTTCCCTCCACACCCCCATCTTCGGGGACCGGACCTCGAGTGTCCCAGAGGGCAGCAATGTGCTCTGGGAAGGGCATTCTGGGAGGCTGGATCGTGAGGGGTGGGTGTCGTGAACAAGGGAGGAGAAAATGGGGCCAGGGAAGATGGAGTCCAGCTGGGGAGAGGGCGCAGTAAGAGGTTAACACAAAAGTGATGCAGCGTACTAGGGAGCCATGGAAGGCTGTGGAGTTAGAGCATGACGGACAGTTGCAAAGGAGTTAGAGGGAACCGCCTATGCTCGATGCAGTGATTCATATGAGAGGTGATGGTGGCATAGTCTAAGGCCGTGGATGTGGGGACTGGAAGACAGCGAGCCAAGCCAGTACAAAGGCACTTCTGCCTGAGAGGCAGGGACAGGTGAGAACCAGGTACTCAGGGAGAGAACTGCAGTCTACACCTCGGGAGCAGCGAGATCCTCACTGACACCAGACCAGGTGTGGCCCAGTGATCTCGAAGCTGTCCCGAGGACAGGCAAATGAATGCCAAGCTCGTGGTTGGTCGTGGTGACACACTCCCTGCTCTTGGGAGGCTGAGGCAGGAGGAGCTCTGCGAGTTCAAGACCAGTCTGGGCTACCTAGGGTGTCCAAGGCCAGCCTGAACTACCTACTGAGGCCCAACCTCAAAAACAAAAACAAAAATGATAGGATCGGCCCTGCATGGTGGCACATGCCTGCAATCCCAATGCTGGGGAGGCTGAGGCAGGAGGTTCACCTGGGTTTGACGCCAGCCCCCTTTTATCTCTTTCAGTCATTCCAGATCTTTCAAAGGAGGGACCGGAGATCAGCATCTCAGATGCACAAACCGAAACTCAGAGTCCGACCTCGCCTGACCTGACCAAGGTCACGCAGCTCGGAGCAGCACAGCCGGTGGGGGTTTCCCTCTTCCAGGTCCGTGTGCGCCTGTCCACTGAGGGTGCGGAAAATCACTTCTGTGCAGGCTGACGGCTTGTCACGTCGTCATCATCGTGAAGCCTGTTCCTCCCGGGTCCTCCTCACCGAGCTACATCGGCAGCCCATTAGCAGGGTTTTGTCTTCAAGATGGGGTCTCCTAAATCGCTAAACTGCCCAGGCTGGGTTCAAACTTGCAGTCCTCCTGCCTCAGCCTCCCAGAGTGCTGGGAGCACGGCCTGCACCACCAGGCCTGTGTCTTTCCTTGCATTTGCTGAAGGGGTATTAACGCCACTTCTGTGCCTGGCTTCGGCTTCGGCTTTGGGATCAAAGATTCGTAAGAAAAATCATGAGCCAGGTGTGGGGGCACGAAACTGTGATCTCGACACTCAGGAGGCTGAGGCAGGAGGATTGCTGTGAGTTTGAGACCAGCCTGGGCTACAAAGTGAGCTCAAGGCCGGTCTGACTGCATAGTGAGACCTTGTCTCAAAAAGACAAAAAAAAAAAAAGAAAGAAAGAGCAAAGCAGCTGATTAAAACAATTACATGCACAGACGCGCGCGCAAGCAATTGTTCACCCCAAGAACTGCAGTATGGAGACTAAAGATAGGGAGAAGGGCAATGGGTAATTTTTTTTTCTTTCTTCCTTTTTGAGACAGAGTCTCCCTCTGCAGTTCAGGCTGGCCTTGAGCTCACTTTGTAGCCCAGGCTGGTCTCAAACTCACAACAATCCTCCTGCCTCAGCCTCCTGAGTGCTGGAATGATAGGTGTGCACCCCCATGCCCAGCTTGCCACATGTAATTTTAAACAATAATGTATACATTGCTTTTCAGAATGAAAGTATTTAATCTGAAAAAATGTCCAATTATGGGGAACATTTTAAATGGGAAAACAAGAATAAGCTAAATTAATCTTGGCCAGGGATTTAGCTCAGCAGCATAACTGCCTGCTTGGCAAGCACGAGGTCATGAGTTCGCTCCCTGGTACAAAAAAAAAAAATTAAAAATTAAAAATATAAAAATAAATGAATGAATCCTGGAAGATTGTTATTTAGCTGGATGTGGTGGTGCATACCTTTAATTCCAGCACTGGAGAGGCTGAGACAAGAGGATTGCTTAGAACTTGAGGCCACCCTGGGCTACATAGTGAGACCCTGTCTCAAAAAGACAAAAAAAAAAGGAAAGAAAGAAAGAAAGTCACTGAATCACTCCACTTCCCTCCTCTGTCTGTCTGTCTTTCACACCCACACACTAAATTTTACTTGGTGTCAGGAATCGAACTCAGGACCTTGTGCAAGACAGGAAGGCACTTACACCACTGAGCCATATCCCCAGCCCACAGGCATTAAATTTTATGCTGCTCTGAACCTATTTCTGAGGAAAACGTGGATCTACATTGCCACACTTTTTCTCCCCCGGCCCTGAATTCGTGGCTCATCCACTCGGGTTCCAGGCCTGACAAAACCCACTGCTTTGCCTTGGAGAGGAAACGGTAGCTGCCTTCAGGAGCCCCCAGGGTGGGGAGGGTGAAGGTCTGCACCCCGGTTTCCAGCAGACCAACTTTGTCGGGGTGCTAAGCTTGTGCCTGTTGCCTGCACCCATCAGTCCCACAGACTGCAGGGACAGTGTCCCCCAAACCAGCCTCCTCCTGGGAGCCTCGCAACTCCTGCCAGCTCCCAGGAGGCCTCTGGGATGCCCTGTGGTCCCCGAATTCCTCCTCACAGCTCGGGACCCATCTACCCCAGAACCAGCGAGAGGTGAACGGGTCTTTCTCGTTCCCGAAAGTCTTGGTTTCCAGCGGCAGAGATTTAAATACGGGGCGGTTAAGATCTGAGGAGAGTGAGGGCCACAGCAGAACCAAGGCCGTGGGGCGTGGTGCAGGGGAGGAATCCCAGCACTGGTTGGAGGCTGAGGCAGGAGGATGCCAAGACCGGGCAACTTAGTGAGCTCCTATCTGAAAGCTCAAAAAAGAAGACACAAAAGGCGGAGGGTGTAGCGTGGCATGCAGGTCCTCGGTCAATCCCACTGCTGCAAAGACACGCTGAGAGCTGGAATCGCGGGCGCCGGAAGCTGTGAGTCCACACCCTGGTGCCACTGCCTAGGTGACCTGGGCTTCCCTTCACCTCGCTGAACTTTGGTTTCTTTTTCTGTGGCCAAGGGCCGTGACCTGCCAGGCCTCCCTGGCTCCTTCAGATAGCACAGAATCTGAACATCTCTGGGCCCCGGGGACACGGAGGACACTTACGCCTTCACGGTGTGGGACTTGGCTTTGGATCCCAGCATCCGCCAGGACAGGCTGTTGGGGTTTGGGTTTTATTTTTGCTTTTTTTTTTTAGACAGTGTCTAGCTGTGCAGTTCAGGCTGCCCTTGAACCTACGATGGAGCCCAGGCTGCTGACCCTTCTGCCTCAGCCTCCCGGTGCTGGGAGGACAGGCATGTACCAACGCGCCCGGCTGAGTCTGGAGTTTAGGGATGAGCAGAGTCAGATGCAGGGGAGGGTGGGTGTGTCGCCCGAGGCCCCACGGTGTGGCCGAGAGCCAGCCTGACACTAAAATGAAATCTCTCCTCCTGGCTCTGAGTTCTGGGATCGGGAACTCCGTAAACAAACCCTGGGATTCCTTCTGACCTCTGCACACACAAACGGCTGCAGGCCAAAGGCAGGCCGTGCTGACCCGTCCTCCCTCCAGCCCCGCAGGGAGATGCTTCAGTGCACAGGCTTCAGTTCCCGACTCCGCGGCTGCCCTCCTCTCGCTGGGTGGCCAGGCGCGGGGCATGTACCCTCTCTGTGCTTCTGTGCCTTCATCTGTAACGTGGTCAGAATTATTAAGCCTGCCAGGGTGAAACGAAAAAGATGGAACCACTTAGGGACCCTTACAATGGACCAGATGCCACTCTGAGATCTCTCGTGGGGGCCAGCGGTGTAACTCCCAGCATGCACAGGGGCCTGGGTTTGAGCCCTCACACCACAAAAGTAAAACAAAACCATGCATTGGGTCCATGAGCTCGAGGGTGTTAAAAGAAATGTTTTATAGCTGGGTCATCCCAGTGCTCGGGAGGCTGAGGCAGGAGGACTGCTGTGAGTCTGAGGCCAGCCTGGGCTACCTAATGAGACCTTGTCTGAAAAAAAATGAAAAAACAAAACAAACAAATGCATAAACTCAAAGAGCAGGAATCTTAGTCCCACCTTCCCCCCCAAAAAAAAACCCAGGCTTTGCCCTTCCGGGGACTACAGATTGGAAACCCAAGGGCTTCTGTATAGGAATCCACTCCTCCTTCCTCTCTACTGTCCCGGAGGAAGTGGACGCAGGAGGACAGTGCTAACTCCCGGCTACAGAGGACACGCAGCTGTCAGCCCCTCAGACAAAGAACTCAGTGGAGATTGCGAAGAACTCCAGCAGTGAGGCCCCCCCAGATTTGAAGCCCCGGCCCACCTGCAAAACGGGCAGGCTGTCCCAGAAGCACAAAGGGTCAATAAATACGTGAGGAAATGCCCAGTGCCGCTACGGGAGAAACACACAGACGAAAACAACAGCCGGCCACCACTGCTAAGACACAAAAGAACCACGGAGGGCGGAGAAGCTGCCCTTCCGCCCTGTGGTGGGAACGTAATCCAGTAGGACGGAGATTCCTCAAAAACTAATACTAGAGATGCCCCTGGACTTGGCTCACCCCCTTCTCGGCATCGCCCGAAAGAGCAAGTGACATCGCGTCGCAGTGACCCCGCCCACCCCTGTACAGCAGCAGCACCTTTCATTCTGGTTGAAGGCACCAGCTGAGGCGGTGCGTGCCTATAACGCCAGCACTGGGGAGGCTGAGGCAGGAGGGTCGCCGTGAGTTCAAGGCCAGCCTGGGCTACCTAGTAAGACCCTGTCTCAAGAAAACAAAACCAAACCCTTAAGTGTCAGAAGCAGCCTACGCGGATGGATAAAGATGTGGTATTTACACACGGTGGAGTAAATACTCCACCATAAAGAAGGACAACCTTGGGACATTCGCGGGAAAATGGATGCACCTTGAGATCATCATGTTAAGGGAAATGAATCAGACTCACAAGCTTAGATACCACATGGCTTCTCTTCATGAGAAACCCGACGTAGAAATAATTTAACGAGCAAAATAGAAGGTGAGCAACAGGACAGGGGAGAGAAGGCTTTTGCCAGCAGGAAAGGACCCAAGTAACAGGGGCCGCAGAGAGGGCAGGGGAAGGCCTTACTGTGTGTGTGTGTGTGTGTGTGAGCGTGTGTGTGTGTGTGTGTGTGTGTGTGTGAGTGTGTGCACGTGGCAGCTCCCCTGGGGGAGGGCACTCGCTGTGTGCTGCCATTGATCACTAATGACAAATTTTTAAAAATTAAACAGCCAACCAAAATATCAAGGAAACAGTGGATGGCTGGCCGTGGGCGTCCTGGGTCCCCTGACCGCTGTCCCTCGGGCTCTGTGCCCAGCATTCCTTCGGGAAGACAGCAACAGAGGTAGAAAACCAGCTCCCCGGGAGCAGGAGCGGGAGGACTGTCCCCCTGCTACCTGCCGTGGCCCTTGACTATGCTGAGTGGACACAGCTGATCATTATCTTGGTCCACAAAGGAAAGCAGTCGGCTTGCAGGAGGCCGCGGCCTGGAGGCCGGTTTATCTGCGGGCTGCCGAGGCACAGCCCTGCACCTAGGGGTTGTTGACTGCAGCGCTGATGGGCAGGTGGATAAGACCTCTGCAGGCACTCGGTGACCTCACTCACGGCCAGGGTTTCGGCTCTGAGCTTGGGTTTCCTCCTGAAGCGACATCAGCAGAGCAGGAACCTCCCTGCCAGGGTGCAGGACTTGGCTTCGGCTGGGGACACGGGTGAGCCCCATCCCCTGGCCTACAGAGTCCTTGGTGGGAGCCACCCCTGCCGGTCACCAGCTGGGAGGTGGAAGCCCACCCTTGGCTCCCACTCCCAAGGCCATTGTCTTAGGAGACTACGGGGTGGGGGTGGCCTTGCTCTTTGGATGGCTCCAAGCGTTGTTTTGCATATCTGAGAGGAGGGGACTAAGCCCACCCAGGGGCTCACAGCACACCTCTCTGCAGGGGACCCACCCGGTCCTGCAAAATTAAAACAAACAGATGCTTAAACATTACGGAAGTGTCACTTTATATCAAGGGGTCAACAGCTCCAGTGGTAGTTGTATGATATTTATTGTGGGTGTATTTGAAGGTGTGGGGGTGGAGGTAAGGGGTCCCCCAATTCAGACTGTTTGGGACCACCACAATCCAAAAAAAAAAATCTGTCCAAAATTACAATGAATGTTAAAGCTGGGTTTTGGCTCTGGGGGTGTGTGTGGGGGGTTGTTATTATGTTTGGATGTTTCAAGTTTCCCAAAATAGGCATAAAAAAGGGCCCGGGGTCCCTACCCAATTCCTTGTCCCCACTGCTTTGAGACTGGTCTGAAGAATTCCTGCTTCAGAGACTCCCACCGAGCCTGCGCCCCAACTTGTGGCTCGATCCCAGGGTGACTTCAGACCCCGGCGACAGCCTGGAGAAAGAATAAGTAAATGTTTGTTTTCTCCTCTTTTAAAATCCCCGGAGGCATGAGGCGGTTAATGAGCGAATCAGCGGGTCTCTGGCCCGGGCCCCCCGCCCCCCGCCCCCAGGACTGCAGCCTCAGCCACTTCGGCCTTTGTTCTCCAAGGACTTCCTGTTGTCCCCACCAATTGAAAAGCCATCCCGCCCCTGTTTTGAAAGAAGGAGGTTGTATTTCAATGTCGACTGAAAGTCTCCCTGCCTGGGCTGGGATTCCCCGACCTGGTGGCGTCTGGGACTGTCCTTTCGGAGACAAGAAATCCTTCGCACTAATTAAGTCCTCCCCTGCCGACTGGCTGGGTCGCTCAGGCCAGACTTCATGCCCTCCCTTGCTGGAGGTGGAGGGAAACCCCTTTACCCTCTCCTGCGGGGCTGGCTGGGGGCAAACCTGCTAATGTCCATTTGGTGACCTGTATCGGAAACCTAGAAGGTGTGTGGAGATGGACACCTCTCATCCCTACACTTAGGAGGCTGAGGCAGGAGGATCAGCCCCTGTTCCAGGTCAGCCTGGGCTACTTACTGAGTTCAAGGCCAGCTTGGACTACATAGCCAACCCCTGTCCAAAACAAACACACACACAAACAAATGAGGCTCGTTCTCCCAGCCACCTCTTGGAACAACACATCTTGGGAGAAACTCACCCATAAGAGGGGAGGACCCAGAGCTTCCCCAGCTCAGCGCTGCTGCCAGGCTGCAAATGAAATATCCGTTCACCCCGATGGACGTCTAGGTAACAGAGACATAAAATACAATATTTTGCCAGGTGTTTCAAATATGAAAATAGTGCGGGGGAGAGAAACAAAACAAGTAAAACTCTTCAGGCTACAAAGAAAAACCAGCCAGGTGCAGCGTAGGCCTATATCCCAGCTGCTGTGAAAGGGAGCTGAGGCAGGAGGGTCTCAAGTCAAAGCCTGGCCTGGACAACTGAGTGAACTCTATCTCAGAATTAAAGAGGGCTGAGGTTGTAAGTCTGTAGTAGAGTACTCCTGCATTTCATCCCAGTATTTCAACAACAGAAAGTACAATTACCAGCAGTAATATTTTTATTAAAAATAAAGTATGCCGCTGGGCCTGTACTATGAACCCTCTGTATATTTTATTTTAAAATGCCTTTAATTTCAGTTTAAGAAAATCACCACAAGGCCTTACTACATGAGAATGGCAGTGGCAGCAGAGCTACTGGGAAGGGGTCAGAGAGCTCTGATCTGAACACGAACCTTAGCTGTTAGCTGTTAAGCGATGGACTGGTTGCTTGGTTGGGGGGCTGAAGCACTGGGCATTGAACCCAAACCCTCCCACTGAGCCACCTTCCCAGTCTTTTTCATGTTTATTTAGAGACAGGGCCTCACTAAGTTATCAAGCTGCCCAGGCTGCCTTGGAACCAGAAGCCCTCCTGCCTCAGCCTCCCAGGGTGCTAAGATTACAGATGTGAGCCCTCTCACCCAACTCATTTTTTTGTTGTTTTTTTTTTCTTTATGGTACTGGGAATTGAACTCACGACCTCCCACTTGCCAGGCAGGCGCTTAAGCCATGGAGCTAAACCCACAGCCCTATTACCTGCTTTCTAATCAGCAGTAACCTGTTCTCCTCCTGAGGTACATCAGCAGGCCGGGGAGAAGGTGGCCCCTCCCTCCAGTCCTGACCCCCTGGCGCCCCAGGCCCAGACTCCTCCTTGCCTGCTGTCTCCTCCGCAGGGACCTGTGACCCCTGGGCCACTGCCAGGGCCTGCACCCCTTCTGCCCTCCCTTCGCATCTGCAGACAGCGTTCACTTCCTGTTTCCCTCGAAGCCCAAGCTTCCAGCCCCACTTGGGGTCCTCCAGGTTCAGTGAGCCTGGCCTTTCCAGGGCCCCCAGAGGGGGCGGTTTGGGAAGACCCAGGAGCCGCACCGCACCCACCCTGTAGTCCCTGCAGGAGCCCTTCCTGAGCCACCCCGCCCCAGTGGCACCCTCTTTGTGAGGTCTCCCAGCCTGACGATTTCTTCCTCAAGTTTATCATCATTTGTCTCTCATGCATTTTTGTATCCTGCACATTTTTTACTTGATTTCTACTCTCTTGGCTCTACTTGAGTGGTGACTTTATTTTTTGAGACAGGGTCTCACTATGTAGCCCAGGCTGGCCTCAAACTCTCAGTGATCCTCTTGCCTCAGCCTCCAAGTACTGGGCTTACAATGTGCACCACCATACTTGGCTCAAGCAGCGACTCTGACTGTCTTGTTCAAGGCTGGGCGCCTCAAACCAACAGATAAAACAAGGAACAGGGTGGGCCAGGGATTTAGCTCAGCGGTTCAAGTGTTTGCCTGGTTCAAGCACCAGGTTGTGAGTTCGATCCCTGATTCCCAGTACAAAAGAAAAAAAAATATGGAACAAGAGGAGGAGGAGCAGCTTGTTAAATATTGCAGGAAAAGTGAATGACTGACTGAGTCAATGAATGAATGAGTTAGCAAATGCTGACACTGACGAATGAACTGAGTTAATGAATGAGTGAGTAACTGAGTTTTGTGAATGAGTCAATGAAGTAGTGATTAAAGGAAGGAATGTGATGTCATTGAGGCACTGAATGGATGAACTGGGAGGGAAAGAGGGGGTGCAGAGAGCAGGTAGGTGGGCGCTGACTGTAGGGAATTCTGACTTCGGAGAGGGGACTTCGCTTGGCCCTGTGGAATGTCCAGGCCTGCTCACCAGGGGCAGGGAGGACTGGAAGTTGACAGGTGACAGGCGATGGGGGCTCTCAGGGCCGAGGTCCATCCCAGCCGCCCCCGCCTTTCTCCGATGCTGTCCAAGCTGCCAGCACCATGGACAGGAGTGGGCCCCCAGCCCCTGGGAGTGGAGCTCTGGCTTGTTACCTGTCTTCTATGGTGTTTCTTTGCTTTTATTTTTATTTAGTATGTGCGTGTGTGCGGTCCTGGAGATTGAACCCAAGGTCTTTGCCTTGAGCTGCGCCCCTAACCCTTTTCTATTTTTTGTTTCAAGATAGGATCTCTCAAAGTTTTTAAATTGCCCAAGCTGGGTTCGAACTCTCCACCCTGCTAGCCATTGTCACTTAGAATGTCACACACACATGGTTTTCCTCTGCCTTTGTGCCCACTGGACTGGTGTCGTCTCCCAGCGTCCAAGGATGAGGAGCAGAGACTCAGAGAGGCCAGGCTTCTTCCTGTCCACTGAGCTGGTGGACGCCAAGGCCTGATCTACCCGAGGACACGAAGGGCAGCTCTGCCGGCCTCGACCCATCTGATCACAGCCCAGGACTCGCGCTTTCCACTCACGTTCAGGAGCTGCAGGGAGAGGAGAGGTCAAGGAGGAGCCTGGAGGGAAGCCCAGCAAGACATCTGCTAAATCCCCAGGGCAGGTTTGCCAGAGTGAGAAGAAACAGGACAGAGAAACAGTCAGCAGTGTGAATGAACACCCAGGCCTGGCTTCCAGGCCCCCATCCTTGCTGTGCAATCAGAGCCATGACTTAATTAGCCCCGGCCTCAGTTTCCCCATCTGAAAAATGGGAATAAAAACACTACTGAGAAAAGACTGTGATGGCACACATCCGTCGGGAAGGCTGTGGCAGGAGGATCGCCACAAGTTCAAGGCCAGCCTGGGTGACACAGCAAGCCCCTGTCTCAAACAAACAAACAAGAAAAAACTTGCAGTGAAAAGCTATGAAACAGTTCCACAATTTAAAAAGACGTAGCTAGGGCTGGGGACTTAGCTCAGCGGCATAGGCACCTGCCTGGCAAGCGTGAGGTCATGAGTTCAATCCCCGGTACCTCAAAAAGAAAAAAAAAAAGGAAAAGACGTAGCTACACAGAGAGCTTTGCGGTCAGGGGACTCTGGATTCAAATCTCATTTGCTTTGACTCCTTGTGTAGCTGGAAGTGTCCCGAGATTTACCCCAAGCCCCGCCTCCTGACCGGAAGTGGTGGTATCTCCATGGCAGCATTTCCAAAGGACTCAGTGCTCAGAGGGCCCTAGTATGGAGGCTCCTGAGTTCCTCAGTGTGTGGGCGGAACCAGGCCTGGTCTTGCCGGAAGAGAAGGGAGGATAGTGTGAACTGTTGGACAGCAGACAAAAGTCTGTGCTCCGAAGCTTCCAGTGCTGAAGATGGAGCCCGGGGCTTCATGATTCATGTCGATCTCACAGAAACAGAGAGTGATCCGAGGCTGGGAAGGACAGCGGGCACCCATGGCTTCTGGGGCCAAGGTACAGCAGGGTAGGAGCTGGAGAGGGGGAGTGACCCTGTGACACTGTGATAGCACAGGGTGCACATGGCAGTGCTTTATACACAGAGTGTCACTTTCAGCCGGGTGCAGTGACGCATGCAGTGATCCAAGTACTTTGGGAGGCTGAAGCAAGAGGATCGCAAGTTCAAGCCCAGCCTGGGTCATTCAGGGAGATCCTGTCTCAGAGAGGCGGGTGGGGCCGGCAGAGAGCTCAGTGCAAAGCCCCGGGCTCAGCACTGCAAATTAAATCAGGCAATAATACATACTTAGGATTTTTTCTTCGCCCCATCAGTTTTCACCCTGGTCAAGCCCACATCAAGCAGACCTGAAGTGTCTGCTGAGAAGCCCCCGTCTGATCCTGGCACCTGCCACTCCCTATGCGGCTTTCTGCTGTGAGGCCCGAGGTCCTCAGGAGAGAGACCAGGAGCTGGGGACACTGCAGGAACAGTCGCTGCTTCGCAAAGAGAAAGAGTGAATGGTGGGCACAGAGGCCTCCACGGAGGCCCCGAATTCTTACTCCGCTCCCTCCACCCCAGGGTCCCTGGAGCCCTTAAACAAAGTGAGGAACACCAAGGCTGTCACTGGAGGCTGCGACCTTGTGCAACCAGGCTTGGTGCCAACCTCCAGATGGGCACCCCCTCCCCTCCGTCACAGAGCCGGGTCCACGGGTGTCTCTGCAGTGCCCAGCAGAGCACAGGGTCAGAGGCCCAGGGAAGAGATGAGAGCCGGGAAGCACCCACCTCCCCGAGGCCTCGTTAAACCCAGTGCCAAGGACGCAGATCCTGCCTTTCAAGACCAGAGCGGATTCCCCAACGCAAGAGGGGCATTGTCATCCCTTCCGAGCTCGAGCTCGTAAAATGGATCCTGCCCCGTAGGAAATGGAGAGGACAGCGGATGCTCGAGGGGGCCACGTGGCTGTAAAGATGCCCCTTCCTCTTCCTCCCCTGGTGACTTGAGACAATAGGACACAGCTCAAGGGCCTGGGGCCGACTGAGAGGGATGTCAAGGAGGAGAAGCCAAGTGAGGCCTGCAAATTCAGCCTTGGATCTTATTGTCATATGGCAGTGGCCAAAAGCCTCAGAATTCCACCAGTCCTATGTGCCCACCGCACAGGGATCACAGGAAAAGGAAGGCACTTACCCCAAACTGCACGAACTCCCACAAACTGCACACAGTAGACACTGGTCTCCTAGCCAACAACATCTGCTTCCTTGCTGATTTCTTCTCCTCTTGCCTCAGCCTCCCAAGGGGAATGTCACATTTTCGGTGACAGGCAAGTCTGGGATTCTATGCCACAGATAAAGTCTGGAATTTTAATCCTCTGATTAACTGCAGGAGTGTAGACAGTCATTCTACCTGTTCACCCATTCAAATATTCTTGTCCCCCTAGCCAGGAAAAAAGATCAACTACCTCCCAAGGTCACTGAGAAGTTTAAGAATAGTATCTCAGGGGTGTGGTGGCACACGCCCGTGATCCTAACTACTGAGAAGGCGGAGGCAGGAGCCTCACAAATTCAAAGCCAGCCTGGGCAATGTATAAAGATCTTGTCATATATAAATAAATCAATCAATAAAGGTTGGGATGCAGCTCAGTGATAGCACTTGCGGAACATGCATAAGGCCTGGCTTCAATCCGCAGCACTGCAAAAAAGAAAATAAAGAAAAACAGTGCTACCATAGGACGAGATGGTCAACCAGGAGCCCCAGGGTATCCTGGGACAGCCGGAAGACAGCCCCAGAGCCTGGGTGTGTTCATTACAGGAATTCACTCCCTTATTACTCTGGAATCTGAGGCTGAGGTGTCATTGGGCTGGTTTCTTCTGATGTCTGTCCTATGTTGCTGGCCATCTCCTGCTGTTCACTGGGTCTCCCTCTGGGCCCATGTCCTGACCATATCCTCTTCTTATAACAGCCCCAGATATACTGGACCAGAAGCTCCTGCTAACATCATTTTCTGTAAGGACCTCTTGTCTCCAAATACAGGGCCCTGGGATGTTAAGGCTTCGACCTAGGACTCAAGGGTACTCACCCAGCCAGGAACGCCTGGGAATCCCCACCCTTAGTTTACCCCAGGACATGCAATGCTGTCCTGACTGGCTTCTACACTCAGATCAGGAAAGACCTAGTTCCTCCCTCAATCATCCAATAAGGGTTGGCGATCATTAGCTGAGGTTCCCAATCCAGCCTGCTGCCTACATCTGTGCGGCCTGAGATGAGAATGGATTTTCCATGTTTTTAATGATTGAGACAAAAATCAAAAGAATACTTCATGCAATAAGCATTATATAAAAATCATAATTTTAGCCAGGCATGTGATCCCAACTCTGACTCACCAAGTGGGTGGGAGTGGGAATAGAACCCTCTCCAGATCCCTGGGATAATCTACCTGCAAATGGTCTGAGAACAACTCTGTGTGTGTGTGTGTGTGTGCGTGCGCGTGCACGCATGTGTGTTTTACTAGGGATTGAACCTTACATTGAGCAATAGCCCCAGCCTTTTTTATTTTGAGACAGGTTGGGCCAAACTGTCAGTCCTCCTGCCTCAGCCTCCCAGAGAGCTGGGATTACAGGCACACACCACCCCACCCAGCCAAGAGCAAGCTGCTGACCCGCCACTTGTGATGGAGAAGAAATGATGATAAGCCCGACTCCTGTTTGATGTTTACTGTGGCTGCGTATCTTTTGATTCACACTCAGCACCCTTACATCTCCTTTGCTCCTGGATTGGCTTTGTTTTTACAGCAGGCTAAGGCCCCTGGCCTTGACATGGCTCCCGCATCTCAATTTCCTCATCTTTGGCTGTGAAAGAGCTGCCTAGTGCGAGCCACAGGCAGAAATAAACAAGGAGATGAGAGACGGGTGCAGGCGGGGGCTCCCGCTTTTGCTTGATCTCAGCGGACACCGGTTTTCTGTTTTTTGAACTGGGCAGCCGCAGCCTATAAAATTTTAATGCATGGATTTCCATTGTTGGAATGTCTGTGCAGCGGCAGCCTTCCTGTTTCATTGTGGTAGCTCGGCCCGGAAAGAAGCTGGCCGGGCTGTCCAGGGGTAAACAGCTGCCCTGTTCCGGGTTCTGCTCACTTTAGCAGATGGAACCTCTGTCCCCATAAACAATAACGATAACAGGCGAACATCCAACGTACGGCGGGCCTCTCCCGGGGCTGTGCAGGACCTGCGTTATCTCCTCTGACAGCTCCGTTAAGCGAGATCATGGTCTGCCATGTTTATTCTGCCAGTGGAACCCAGGGCCTCGCCCGCGCTACACACGCGCTACGCATGCGCTGTGCAATGCTACAACGCGCCACGCATGCGCTGTGCAACGCTACACACACACACACACACACACACACACACACACACGCCATACATGCGCTGTGCAATGCTACGCACACACCACGCATGCGCTGAGCCTCGCCACGCACACACCAGGCATGCGCTGTGCAACACTACGCGCACGCCACGCACACGGCAACCCGAGAGCGGCAGCCCCAGCCCTGCGGGCCCTGTTGAGAGAGGTGGAAGGAAGACTCCGAGGTGTGTAAGTGCTTCCCGGGTGCGCAGAAGTTGGCAGAAGCGTCAGGGCACAGACATCAGTCTCAAAAATGTATACTTTTTCTAAGAACTAATGGAAGACCTATTTTCAGCTGTGTTCTGAAAAGCCTGCCTGCATTTGTTTAATCTTTTCGACCCCCCCCCCCCGCGTGCTCATGCGCACGCGCACACACGAACACACGCAGCACAGCTGCTTTGCTAGGTCTGGGTGTTAGGAGTGTTTTCCTAAAGTGGAATTATGAGGGGCCGAGGGAGCCTCCTGGTTGGGTTTTGTGGAAGCACAAAGGTGACTGACCCCCGCCTGGGTTTGGGGGTGAGGGCTCCCAGGGCTCTGCAGCAGGGTTTTGTTCTGAGCCTGGGCCCTTAACTACCCGGCCTCCTACAGGGGACAAAACAAACAGGGCCTGGCAGGGCCCCAATCCGCCTCTTCAACCACACAATGAGAAGTAGGAGTGGAAACAATTACTCCGATAATTCAGACATGGAGGTTAAAACACTCGCAACACAACCACGAGGTTTACCTAAATTATCTGGGTAATTGCCTCCATTTTCAGCTCGGATTTGGCTTCTGAAAATCCCCGGTCTTCAAAATGATAAATAATGAGATTCTCATGTAGGCTGATGTCAGAGGGAACCAGGGTTAGCGCTGTGGCATCATCGTCAGAGAGGGGCACAGGGGGATGCAGAGGGGCAGCTCCAGGCTCGGGGGCTGGGAAATCCGGGTTCATCCATCACACTCGGGGCCTCGGAGCCTGGGTTTCCTGGATATAGGGAGGAGAGAGGGGAGGGAGGATGGAGGAAAGAAGCGAGGAGAGGACGAACAGACAGAGGAGAGAAGCCAAGGCAATGACTGAAGGCCCTTTTGTGTGCACCGAATGGCTGCAAGGGTTACAAAGAAATAGACATGACCTCCAGCTCCGCGAGTCACAGATCCTTCCCGGAGCCTTCACCTGTGTCCCCAGCAGTCTAGTTTATTACACAGGGCAGCGGCTCTGAAACAAAACTGGCTGATCGCACACCTGTAATCCCACCACTCAGGAGGCTGAGACAGGAGGGTATCTGAGAGTTCCAGACCAGCCTGGGCTACATAGTGAGTTCCTGCCTCAAAAAGTAAATAAATTAAATTAAATTTTAAAAATTAAAACTGGTTTCACCTTGGCCGCAGGGCCATCATTGTCATCTCCACTGCTCCTGGCTTTGATTCCCACGTGCTGTGAACCCTAATCTTGGCCTGAGCCAGGATACTACACTCCCTGCCCTGGAAGGCAACCCTTCACAAGTAAACAGGGTGTTTTATTGAGCACCTACTAAGTGCTGGATGTTTCTGTCCCCTGTAGCTTCCACCTCTTCTCCCTCCTCCTCCTTCTTTAAAGTGTTTTTGAGAAAAGGTCTCACTATGCAGTTCAGGCTGGCCTTGAACTCACTTTGTAGCCCAGGATGGCCTTGAAGTCGCAGCAATCCTCCTGCCTCAGCATCTTGAGTACTGGGATCACAGGTGTGCACCATCACATCTGGCACCCTGTAGCTTTTTTGTATTTCAAAGCAACATTAATATGTTTGTTTTTGGCATACAGAGGATTAAATCCAGGAGAACTCTACCCCTGAGCTACAGTCCTACCCCTTTTTATTTTATTTTATTTTTATTTTTGAGACAGGATGTCACTAAATTGCCCAGGCTGGATTTGAACTTGTGATCCTCCTGCCTCAGCCTTTCAGTTAGCTGAGATTTCAGGTGTGTGCCACCCTGGCTCGAAACAGCTTTTACACTCTTATTATTAACCATACTTAGCACCTTTATAGCTTCCCCTTCGAGTGACCTGGCCGTGGTCTACATGGTTTTTTTTTTTTTCTTTTATCTTTTTTTGATTCTTACTGGAATCAGTAACGGTAACTACGCCCCAGACATTCTTGTAAATTTGAACTTGTGCCATAGCAGTAGCCACACTGCTTTACAGTCGGGCTGGGCAAAGTTTTTCCTTAAAAGGACAGCAAATAAATGTTGCTTGCTAGGGACAGTGGCACATGTCTGCAACCCCCGCACTTTGGGAGGCTGAGGCAGAGAGATGGCAAGATCAAGCTCAGTCCGGACAGCTCAGCAGCTCAGCAAGACTGTGTCCCAAAAACAAATGAAAAGGGCCGGGATGGAGCTCAGTCCAAAGGCCCAGGGTCAACCTCTAGTAAGAGAAAAGAAAGAAAGACAGACAGAAAGAAGGAAGAAAGGATAAATACTGTTATATACATCTTGGTTTTGGAGTCCCCATGTTGCTGTGGAAACTGTGATATGTAAATAAATGAGCATGGCTATGTTCCAATAAAACTTTACTTATAAACAGTAAGATTGGCATAGCATATAATTTTCAATGACTATCATTTAATGTTGTTTTTTTCAACCATTTAAAATAGTAACACCCGGCGTGTAGCTCAGTGGCTGAGTGCCTACCTAGCCTGCATAAGACCTTGGGGTATTGGTTTTTGGTTATTTTTGTTTTGTTTTGATGATACTGGGATTTGAACCCAGGGCCTTTGCACTGAGCCACATCCTCAGCACCTGCCTCTTTTAAATCTTGAGACAGGGTCTCTATAAGTCACTGAGCTGCCCACGCTAGGTTCCAGCTTACCATCCTGCCTCAGCTTCCTAGAGTGCTGGGCCTAATCAAGGCCCTGGTGTTGGTCCCCAGTCCCCAGATAAAAACAGAAACCAGAATAAAATTGTGCAGACTTCTCTTAGCTCATGGGCTGTGTGGAAACCAGCAGCAGCCAGCTGTGGCCGAAGCTGTCTAGGTGCTCGTGTCCTGTGGAACCTGGGAGGCCACTGAGAGGGCTGAGGAGTGAGTGGGAAAGCCCCAGATGACGGGAGACCGGGCTAGAACAGAGCTGCGGGGCAGCCTTGGCTGGCTGCACATCATCCTGCAAGAAGCCACGGTGGGAGCTCACGATTTGCAAACCCTCCCGTGACAGTTCGATGAGTCAGGGTCACCCAGTCGCTGCTGTTGGTGCTCTGAGCGCCACTCAGCAGACAAATGCTAACGGCATGGCCACGTGTTATCCCCTCACAGGAAGATGCGAGCCTGGAGCAGGGAGACCGAGCTGGCTGGACTCCGTGCATGAAGCCACTCAGAGGTCGGCGCGGAAACGAAGCAGAAGGTGAGGCTGCCCAGGCCAAGGCCAGGGTCCCGGTTTTGCCACCTCTCCCGCAGGCATGGACAAGGTTTCAGGAGACGGTTTCTACCCTCACAACTGCAGGAGAGGGCACCATGGGCATCTCGAAGGTGGGAGCCAGGGGTAAATGCTGCTCGGTGCCCTTCAACCACCAGGACAGACAGTGGAGGGTTACCCGCAAGAATGCCAAATGCCCACCAAGTGGGTGGGCCCAGACGGGGGCACGGCATGAAGCAAGACTGTGCATGAGGAGGACAGGAACGGAGAGGCGCCTAGAGGGTGGGCTTCAAAGAATCATAGGCCAGGGCATGATGGCGCACTCCCGTGAGCTGGTGTTTGCGAGGCTGAGGCAGGAGGGTTGCAGTGAGTTCAAAGCCAGCCTGGGAGGGTGAAGGAGAGTCAGGTAAGATGTGGCTAGAGAAAGAAATAGGAACCCAACTGGGAGCGCTGGGAGGGCGTGGAAGACGGGGGCTGGATTCTGTGGGCTGTGGCAGCCACATGATGTGGCCCACAGCCTCAGCACCAGTCCTTGACACGGGCGGTGGACTGGAGGGAAGGAGGGCAGAGGTGGCTGTGGGAGCCCCACGAGCCCAGGTCTCCTGAGAGGCCAGCTAGCTGGAAAGGCAGCCTCCCTGTGTGTGTGGCGGGGTGTTTCCGGCCACACCCGGGATCTCTGCTCACTGAGTACCCGTGATTTCAGTTATTGGAGACGAGCACAGTGTGGGACAGAGAGAAAGCAACTCTCCAGGGCCGTTGGCAGGCAGAGACCTGCTCAGCCCAGCGGGGAGGGGCCAGGAGCTGTGTGGGGCCGGCACTTTACATCTGTCCTTCACTTGTCCCAGCACACCTGCCTGTGGGTCCTGGTGTCCTTATTCTACTACTCTATAAGGGACTGAGGCCAGAAGAGTGAAGGACCTGTCTAGAGGACACCCAGCAGCCAGGCCTGCGGCACACACCCATGATGCCAACACTTGGGAGGCTGAGGCGAGAGGATCACCCTGAGTCTGCAGCCAGCCTGGGCTACCTAGTGAGCTGAAGGCCAGCTTGAACTGCACAGCGAGCCCAGCAAGTGGGCAGCAAAAGCAGGACTCAGTCCTGTCTTTCTGCCTTCAGATCCCAGGGTTTTTTTTTCTTTCTCTATCTCCATCTCCACCTTCTCCACCCACCCGCCCCTTCTCCTTCTTTTTAAAACAGAGTCTCCCATGTCGTCCAGGATGGCCTTGGACTCACTAGGCACCCCAGGCTGGCCTCAAAGTTTCAAGAATCCTTCTGCCTCAGCCTCGTCAGTACTGACATTACAGGTGGGTGCCACCACACTTAGACAAATGCCAGCTTCTTGCTTTGTCACCATGTTCTTCTCCTTTTTTAATTTTAATTTTAATTTATTTATTTTTCCTTCCTTTGGTGCTGGGGTTTGTACCCAGGGCTTTGGGCATGCTAGGCAAGGGCAATAGCTTCAGCTTCTGTATCTTACTTTCATTTTTACTCATTTAATTTCTTTCTACAATTGTTTGTTTATTCTGCAGTGCTGGAGATCAAACCTAGGGCTTCACTTACGCTAGGGAAGCATTCTACTTCAGAGCAACATTCTTGGGTCTGTCATTTGCTAGAGAATGGACATAAGGCTCGTGTCACTGGAAAGCGGAAGAACAAAAATCATGACTCAGTGATCATGATTTTATGAATGAATGATGAATGAATGAATGAATGAATGAATGACGAATGAAGACGGCTTTCCATAGGTACTGGAAAAGTCTCTTGCACGTCCCCATCCAACCAGCAGATGGCGGCAAAGGAACAGCCTAAGAAAGGGCCCAGGCATCCTGCTGGAAAGTTACATTGGTGCATCCCTTCCCTGCGCTCTGCAAAACAGGTAGCTGAGAGTCCTCTCCCCTGGGCAGGAACCCAGCCAGAGACAGTGCTGACTGACTGTGGCTCCCCCCTTCCTGTTTTGAACTCTGCTCTAACTCAGAAACCAGCATGTTCCAGGAAAAAACTGCTGGAGAATGTTAATGTCAACCCAAACCACCGCAGAAGTGACACGGAGAGAAAAGGCTGTGTCCCCGGGTTCAGGCGGGGCACACAATCACAGTGTTCTTGTGACTTGCCTTCCGGAGTCTGCCGAGGAACAGAAGCTGGTGAGGAATGCGTGGTTGGGGGCCAAAATGCAGGTGCTGGGGGTGCTGATGGCACCTCAGCTTGCAGCCTCTTACTTAAGATCAATCTCAGCTTGAAGCCAAGAACGCCATCCTTCCTGGCCGGACACCTTACTTTTAAAGTGGTCCTACTTTATCAGAGCAAAGAGAAAGGAGCCCCCTCCTCCTCCGAACTGCTGGGCGTCTGCAGGCTGCTTCTCTGTATCTGTGAATTTTCATGTGCTGTTGCTGTGTTTGCCTGAATAAGAAGCAAAAGAGACCAGAGCAAAGAGGATGGTGGAACATAGACCGGCTGTAACCTCTGCCTGACAAATTAGAGGCCCTGGGGACATGTCAGGGCTAGACCCACACACATGTCTTGGGTAAGTGCTTACTTTGTTCTGGGCAATAAAGATAAAAGGAATTATCTGCAGGGAAAGACACAGCCTTCACCTTGTTAATTTTGGCCTTGAGAAAACTGTCCAGGTGACCCTCAGAACCCCAACGATCCCCCTCTTAGACGCCCGCACGTATCTCCCAATATTCAGAACCCCTGGCTCCACCAGGTGGCTTTAATGGGGGAAAAAAAAAAAAACAACTAAATCTTTTTTTTCCAAAGCTCCAGAAGAAAATGAAACCTGCCTGGTACCCAGTCATATCACTGTGATGTACAGAGAAGCCAGGAAGCCCCCCACCAGGACAGCCCTGGTCTCCCCACAAAGGAGACCTCCCCTTGGAATCCTCTCACCCTTGATCTTGAGGTGGGTGGGAGCACCTAGTAAACAGGAATCTTGTTTTATGAAAAGTGGTTTCCTTTTATGGCCTGTGATAGCCAAGGGAGAGTGACCCTGGTGACAGGAAATTAACACAGAACTCAGTGAGGGTGACAATGACTGTTCATAAGCATTGGGTTGATGAGCTCATGTCATTATTTACTCAAGTAATTCTACAGTGCCCCAGGCCCTTTCTTAGTCCGGAGTTGGGGTGTTCAAAACAAGGAGAGAGGGAGGTGGGACTGAGTCCTAAATTTAACTCTAGCTCCTTTTGCCATTCCTGAGGGTCTTCATTTATTTGGGATCGAGGTATCTGAGAATCGGAAATGATCTTGCGGGACCGCGGCCCCCGGGAGTCCTGGTCTTGGCCGGCCCAGGCGGTCTGCCGCTGGGGAGGGTCGTGGGTTGGGGTGTGACCTGAGACCACTGACTCCCTCCCCCTCCCAGCACAAAGTGACATCAAAGATGCCCACACTGGGACTGGGGTAGAGGGCCACGGAGGCGAGCGAGAGCACAGTATCAGCTGGGTGGCCGCGTTGTCCTTGAGACAGGGAACTTTGGGGAAGAATGGGCCTTGCTGGGCCCACCCCACCGATGGGAAGAGCACAGGCAGGGCCAGTCGGGGTGGCTGTGTGGCTGGGGAAGCCGCCTGGGCTCCCTCCTCTGGGTGCAATCCGTGACCGAAACCCGAGCCCGGGTCATTAGCGGGGGAAACCGAAGTGGGACAGGGATCGCATTTCAAAAGCGCAAATAGACCAGCCGGCCAAGGGCGGCCCAGGAGGACCTGGTGGCTGGGGCTGGGGGAAGCCGAGGGCTCTGGGGGTCCCGTCCATGTTCCAATGCCCCTTGACACCCTTCTCCCCCCTGCCAACTTTTGCACCCCATCCCAGGGACTGCACCCAAATCTGAGGTCCAGGATGCCAAGGCTGCCCAGCTTCACCCCAGCTGCCCTGGCACTCTCGGCACCCTTGCCCAGTCTGCAGCCAGACCCGGGCCTTGCTCCTGGGTGAGTCAGCGGGGCCCAGGTTGCAGACTGCACGCATCTGGCCGGAAAGGGGTCTCGGCTCCATGGTGGAATCCTTGTCTCCAGGGGACAAGTCCTCAGCATCCAGCTGGGGCCAAAGAATTGGAAGCTGGAGGGGAAACCACATTGGCTTAGGAGCTGGGCAGGCAGGGTCAGACCAGGAAAGGATCAACCATCTTTGTGTCCACAGCACCCCCAGCACCGCACCCACCTTGTCCTGCTGTGGGGGGGGGGCCTTGGCGCCCGCCTGGGGCAGACAGTGCAGTAAATGCCGCGGGCACAGTGGGAAAGCCTGCAACACCCAAAGCCCAGTCCTGCTTCCCAGCTGGGCCCAAGAGAAAAACCGTGTTGTTGGAGAGGTCACACATGCCCGCTCCTGTCCACCATCTGTCCCTGTCTGCCCTTTCTTTCAGTGCCCACCTGCAGGTATTTTCAGATGCCTCCACTTGCCTAGCAAAAAGGCCCTAACCCCTCCGCTTTCTGTTTCAGGTCAGCGGAAGAGCAGGGAATGGGAAACGGTAGCAGAACTTTTCCACTGCACAGTAGATTTCCAGAGACACTAAAATTCTCTCCTGGGAATTCCTGTGGAGACAGACACACTGCCAACCCCACCTCACGCAGAGACTTCTCTGCGGCTGGGACCTGCGCCTCGCAGTACCCCACGCCGCCCCCTAAGTTAGAATGGCGATCAGTGGGTGTCCTGTGGCCCTCCGTGGCGGACTTGTGGCCGCCCTGCCTCCCTATCATGATAACTCTGGGTAGGTGACTTGATAGTTCCTAGAACAGGATTAAAATCATCGGGGGAGGCTTCAGGGGGTCACTTTCTGTGGGGTGCTCACCCAGTACCCAGCACACACACATGCCCTTCTAGTGCCAGCTGGTTTTATGACGTCGTTTGTGGGTGCTCTGAAGGCTCACATCTGCAAGGGATACTTCTTGATTATACGCATCTTGATTATAAAACAACTCAATGCAGCTACATCCGGGACTGTCTCGCGCTTGAACTCCTAAATCCAAATTGGAAGAGACACGTACAGATGCAGTGTGCCCCAGTACACGCGTGGGCGCGCGCGCACGCACACACACACACACACCCACCCCTTTCTCACACCTGCGGTTCCTGGCCTTGGCTCTAATTGCCCTAAGAGCTACCACCTAGCACCACAAACTTCTGTGGTTCCCTTCCTAAGAGCTAAGGTCGGATCACCATCAGAGCTACACCCCAACAACCCCTGTCCTGGCTGGCAGCCCAGAGGTCAAATTTAGAAACCAGCGAGGCAGCAAGTGCCCTGGCAGTGCCAAGCTGTGGCCGACCACTGGTTCAGAGAGCCGTCAGAACCCGGGGTTTGCCTTCTTGGATGGACTTTTTTTTAAGGGCCTGTTCTTTGGGAACATCCCCCCACACATACACACAGAAAGATTGGGGCCCAGGACAGTGCGGGTCCAGAGAGAGCTCTTTTACACGTGCGCGCGTGTGTGCACACACACTCCCAGCCTGCACGCACCCCTCGCTCCTTCGGGATTGCCAGCAGCCGGGAGAGGGGAGCTGAGGGTCCTGACCTCTGCCTCCGCCCCAGTGCGCCCTTCGACCCCTGCAATTAGCGTCCGGAGGTCAGCAGGAACCAGGACGCCTGCACCCGCGGCTCAAAGCGCAGCAGAAGGCGACCCCACCCTGCCCCTCTGAGTCTCAGACGCCAGGGCGCAGCCGGGCTCGCTCGGAGCCGACGCGTGGAGGACAGGCAGGGGCGGGAAGGGGGCTCGGGATGGCACCCGCTTTCCTCGCCTTCAGTCTGCAAGTGGTCAGGTCACTGGGCCGGCTGCTGGTGGCTAACCACTGCCCAAGCCGCTGTGGCCTTCGTCCCTGTAGACTCAAGCCGGGTTTACAAAAGGAAAACTTGCAGAATTAGAAAGTAAGAACTGAGGCAGAAGGGCACGCCCCCCACCCTCCCCCACCCACCGAGAGGGGCTCAAGGTTGGCACTATCTGCCCATCCCTAATGCAGGTGGCCCCCTGATGCTGAGCTCCACAGATTTCTACAAGGGCTGGCCAAGTATTTGGAGAGAGAATTACCAGCGATGGTCCCCACGCTGAATTTCCAAACATTCTTTGCAAACCCAAAGGAGAGAGAGGGGAGGACTTTTTCTCCTCTGAGGCCCAAACAGGAATTAAAGTGATCTCCAGGAAAGAAACAGTGGCCGCTTCTTCCCAGGTGGGGGCGGGGGCTGTGGGGTGTGGGCGGGGGGTGGTGGGGAGGAAAAAGGGACACAGACATCGCGTTCGTGTTCTGGACCCCGAGAGGCACTGGGGTGCTGGGCCGGAGGCAGCCACCAGGGCGCACTGGTAGACCAGACAGATAGGTGGCACTCGAAGCCCGGGTAAATGGCCAAGGCGCCGGCCCCGAGTGGCCTAGGCGGCCGCCACAGCCACCATAAAGCCCGCGGCAAGATTGCGACCGGCGCCAGGTGAGTAATAGGCTACGAAAGCCAGAGATTGCGAGCTATCCACCGCCCCGGTCCATCAGCGCCACCAGAGTTACTCATTAACATCACTACATACAAATCAGATACCCAGGAGATTAGAGGGAAAAGGAGGAAGAGGCAGGACCCACTTTTGAGCACCGGCTCCAAATTTGGGGGATAGAAGAGGTATCTAAACATAGACTGAGAAAGAAAAGGCCAAAAAAAAAAAATTTTTTTTTTGTCCCTCCTGGAAACTGAGTTATTTTGTCCTCAATTTGGAACCACAGAACTGGACACAACCTTCTCCCAGCTGGGCCCACGTGGGTTTTCCTTCACAAACCCGGCTTCAGTTGGCAGCAGCTGCGGGGCGCACGCTGGGGACTCACTCCGGGGAGCTCTGACCCCCAAAGTCCCCAGCCATCCTCCGCCACACCAGCTATCACCCCTCTCAAGTCTGGCAGACAGTGCAGGAGAGACTTGGGGGGGGTCCCCCGTGTCTAGCCAGATATGGACGGGCTCTGCCCCCCTCTGCGAAAGGTCTGGACCTCGACCTCTTCCAAGTACAGGAGGGGGCTGGGGAGGGGGTCCCTCCTCACGGGCCTGAAGGTGACCGCGACCTGGGGCCCGGCTGGTGGGCTCCAGGGTGGGGGTGGGGGGGTCAGTCACCCGGCTGGCTCCAGCTGAGTCTTCCGAGTCAACACGCCAGGGCAGCACAGTTTAGGGTTGACCTTCCCGTGTTACCGTGCACCCCAAGACATGCACACCTCCACCGCAAAGCAGGAGCGGGGAGACCGAAACACTGACACCGCCCCACCGCTTTTTACCGACCGTTTCAAAGATAAATGGAGCTGCCTGGAGACAGGATGAAGGGGACCGTTGGGGACCTTTCGGGTCTCCAGGGCGGCTCTTCTTTGGAGGAGGTTGGTCCGATGTGTGCTCTGGAAGTACCTTTCCTTTGCAAGGAACACGTCCTCCTCCCTCGCAGGACACACAGCACACAGCACACACCGCACTGCGAGTGGGTGCGGCCTGGCCCGAGCGCCTGGGGCCAGCCCGGTCCCCTCCGAGACGCCCGGATGGCCGGGGCGCGGGGCCCACAACGTGGAGGGCACTGCCAGGCCAAGCTGGGTTCGCTTGTGCGGGGATTCTGTGGACCTCTTCCCTGGCCAAGGACATGGTGCAGAATTTTTGACTTGAATCTCCTAGATCAAAGTCAAAAGGAAAAACCGTTCCTAGCACTCAAGCTTATTTTTGGTTGGATTCCTGGGGGGGCGGGGGGCACTGACTTAGGGACCAAGGCAAAACTTTTTCTCTTACGGTGAAAGTAGCTGAAAGGACTGTCCTTTCCGAAATCTAATCAGGTCCCACTTGTCTCCGAGTTTGCTGCCTAATTTAAAGGAAAAGTGTTTTCAGATTGGAGCGGCTCCCGGCGCTGGAGTCAGGGACTTTTGTTTTTAGCTTTGTAACTTGAGTGAGAAGTCGGTTTGCTTCGCTGGGGGCAGTCTTAATTATTAAAGGCGAAGGAAAGGAGACCGGTAGGGGAGAAGAGACCAAGTCCTTTTCTGGTCTCCACCTTCTCGGAGAGTTGTCAAATAAGCATTTAACACGAGGCCCAAAGGTATTTCAATAAAAATTTATTGAAATTTCAGTGATGTTTTAAAGAGGGGGGGGCACAGAAAAACCAAAGAACTCATCAACAGCTGAAACACAAAAAGATAACCTTCATGGGTTTCTCTTTCCAAACCAGCTCTGAGCATGTAACTTTTGAACTAGAATGTCTCTCTTTCTCTCTAAGCACCAACTCAAAATGCCATCAAATTTGACAACAGTAGTAAATTCCACTTTGTTTTGAGGAAATCAGAGACTAGCAAATACAAATAAGAAAGAAAAATTAGGAAGTCAAACCATAGCCCCTCCCTCCACAGCAATCTCGGACCCCCAGCCGGGGGTGGGGGTGGGGGTGGGGTGTTAGATCTTAAGAAATTTAATGTGGAGCAGGGAAGTGCCAAACCTCTCCGCAGTTTTGGCTAAAAAAGGAAAGAGCACTTCCCCTGCACTCTTGGACATGAAAATAAAAAAGAAGAAAAATAATTTTGCAGACAGCTCTTTCTGAAAGTGTGTAGGTGTTGGTGCAGGAAGTCTGTCTCCTAGTGTGAACAGCAATCCTTTGACCTGGAAAGAAAAACCGACTACAAGAAAACAAGAATAAAACCTGACAGTTGCAAACCTATTTACATAGAGCTATGTACAATTGTCAATAAATTAAAAAGTTTTAATTTTCCGAGCATTCATATTCCACGTATTTACAAGAGTTATCGAATAATTACATAAATACTTTGTCTAATAGTCTCGCTTCTTCTTTATTATTTTTTTAAAACCTTGTTATTGCATATACAGGAAAGAGAACGAACTGCCAAAGAGGAACATGAATCCTGCTACAGAGCTTAGATAAAATAAATTCAGTCTTCCTTTTCCCAACCCCTTCCCTGGAAGCCCCCCCATCCCATGTCTTTGGGGTTCAGGGCACAGGATTGAGGGAAGGGGGGTGGGGTTAAATCGTTCTCTCTAAAGCAAGCGTCCAAAATGAAAACCCACAAATACATGACTGTGGAACATGCAGGGAGAGACCTACAGCGGCTCTTAAAACATCACGAGAATATTAAGAAGACACAGATTTCCTTAATATAGATTAAACAAGAAGAGAAAGGACCTGCTACCCCCAACATCGGCTGCCCAGCAATTTACTGAGAACTGATTCTTCACAAGTCACTCTCTATAAAGGTTTCGATCTTTACAAACAGAATCATGGTCATGTATTCATTTATTCCTGTTTAAAAAAATTTTTTTTTAATTTTTGTTTCCACTTGACAGAGCGAAGGAGAAAAAAATATATTTATATATAAATCCACGTGGAGGGAAGATAGCTTTCAACACCTCCTCCCCTCTCGGGTGGCCTTCCAGCTTCCAGAACAGCCTCCAGTGGAAGTTCTGGAATAAAATTCTTCTCCCTCTACCTCCCCTCCCCCCCCAGCCGCTGCTGCCCCCCATTGCTCAATGCGACAGACACAGACGCTTCCGAGCCCCCAGAATGCGAGCCAGATCCCGGATACATAAACCACCCCGAGCAGACAGGGCCTGGCTGGAGCGCACTCTCTCCAGGGAGCCGGGCGACCCTGCCACAGCACCACCCCGACACCGGCCCCAGAGCGAGCGAGGAGGAAGCCCGCAGCCGGCCCTGTGGTTTGTTTTACATCCAAAAAAAAGTGCACTGCAGACTGGATTGGACTGGAATGAAGAGACTTTGCCGGGGAGGGTTTAGGGGGACTCGCTGCGGGACCTCTCGGGCTTGGCTTCCAAGCCGCTGACCAGCCGCTGGATACTCTGCAGTTCGCTGGTGGCCACCTCTTTCTCCGAGCAGAGTTTGGGCGACAGGGACACGGAGCTGGATGACAGCGTGGAGGACCGGCTGTTCAGCTCCGAGCCCGAGTCCACGGCGGCCACCGAGGCGGGGCTGGCGGCCAGGGCAGCGGCTTTGGCGTCCAGGGGCCCCGCGGCCATGGCCGGCAGCGCGGTGGTGAGGAGCCCGCCGCCGTCGGGGACCGGCACGGGGATGGAGTAGGGGCTGTAGCGCAGCCGGGGGCGCAGGCTGTTGAGGCTGAGGAAGGGGTGGCGGTGCACCGAGCTGGAGGCCGCCGCCGTGGACGCGGCCGCCGCCGCTGCCATGTAGGTGTAGGGGTAAGGGAACAGGCTTCCGAAGGGCGACATGGCTAGGCCCTGGGGAGGGAAGAGAGAGGACACAGCCAGTCAGCACGCCTGGCCCGCGGCAGGCCTGGAGGATGTCGCCCCTGGAAGGGGGCGGGGTGGGTGGCTGCTGGCAGGGTTGGGGGGGACCCGAGGACCCAGGTTATCACAGATCCCTGATTTTGCCATTCTGGTCCTCCCTAGATGCTCTCACTCCAATCCTAACAGTTTCCCAAATGGAAAAAAAAAGGGGGGGGACATGAACGCAAACAGGAAAGGGGGGGGGGAGGCTTAAAGACGTGTCACCAGCAGAGCCCAAGCAACCGATGAAATGGGTGTCACCAGTGGGATACGGAGGAGGTGGCCCCAGGTTTTTTGCAAAGAAGCAAAATGCACAAGGCAGGGGCTCTGCTTCTGTCCCCTTCCCTGAGGAAGGGCCTGCCCTGCCTGCCCCTGGCCCACTGGGAGGTCTCCAGCTGGGGGGGGGGCTCAAAGGAGAAACTGAGGCAGGCAGGCAGGGAGAAACCAAGGCTACACTCACCTCCCTCCTCCTCCCCGACAGGAGCCAGCCTGCCTCCAGCCAGGCTTGGGAAGGGAGACAATGTGCTTGGACAAAACAAAAGCCCAGCACCTGCAGAAATCCCAGACACCCTTCACCTGGTTCAGGGCATGCTGGGCAGCCTGAGCCTTCTCCCCAGCCACCCTGCACCCTGGCACAGCTGCCTGCCTGTGGGTGCAACTCTTAACCCGGGGAGGGGGTGGGGTGGGTGGCCTACTGGGGGCAGGGAGGGCAGCTGTGAACCCTCAAGGAGCAAAAGCTGCTCACCCAAGAACTCATTCTCTTTCCCCAGCCTCAGTCTCCCTCTTGTCCAATTCCTGGGGAGCAGTAGTGTCTAAGACATCTTTGAGAGACATTTCGGCTCCCAAGCTAAACCCCCCCACACACACACAAAGCCTTGACAGCATCCCTGGTGTCAGCCAGCCTGGGAACAGTCTCAGCTCCACCAGGGATCGGCTGTGGGCTGTGTGACCTTAGGCAAGTTCCTCAACATCTCTGGGCCTCTTCCCCTCCGCCTGAAAAGCAGAGGTGCTCAGAGTTTCGCTGAAGGGCCAGATCCAATGGGTCAGACCAGACCGGGCAGCTAGAAGAGGCCGGCCTGGTCCTCACTGCAGGCTACATGGAGCTGTTGTCCTGGGAACTATTTGGGACCTAGAGGCCTTAGAAAAACATTTCTGAGGGTTTTATGAGGGAGGGCAGCCCAGTTCAGGATGGCTCGGTGACTTACGTCTCGCATCTACCAAACGGTCAATACAAGCAATTAGAACATGATTGTTATTTAAAGTCATCAAGCCAGAGGGCTGGGGGGGCTGGAACCCGGGGGGCCGGAGGGGGAGGGGCTGCAGAGCGCGGGCACCCGCTTACCTGGGAAGCCAGGACGTGCTGCTGGAGGTGGAAAGGCAGGGTGGCCGCGGAGGCCCCAGACAGTCCCTGTGCCGCAGCCGCGGAGGCCATGGCGGTGGAGTCCAGGCCGGAGACGCCGCCGGAGGACGCGCCGGACACGGTGGCCAGCAGCGGCCCCATGCCCGCGGCCATGCTGGAGAAGGCGCCGCCCATGGCGAACTGGCCGGGGTGCAGGAAGAGCGGGTGCCCGTTGAAGAACTGCTGGCCGGCCAGGCCCGGGGCGAAGCCGAGGCTGGGCAGCGGGCCCTGCAGGTGGGCAGAGGCCGCGTCCGAGTGCACGGGCAGTGGCGCAAAGGCCTCCTTGCCGGGCAGTGCGCGCGCCTCCTCGGCCTTGGCCACCGCTGGGCCCTCGCGTCCCGGGCTCCTGCGCTCCTCCGCGCCAGGACCGCGGGTGCTGGACGAGATGGTGGCCGGGCTGTGACGCGAGTCTGGAGATGCCTTGTCCGGTCGCGCGCTGTCCCGGGCGCGGCCGCTGGACTCAGCCCCGAAGAGGTGCGGCTTAAGGGTGGCCGGGCTGCCCTTGTCGCGGCTCGGCTCCTCCGACGTGGTGGTGGAGATCTTGGCCGCCTCGCAGGTCTCCGGGACGCGGTCCTCCTTGCTCTCGGCCTCCGCGTCACTCTCAGCCTCACTGGGGCACAAGTCTAAAAGCGCGGAAGGAAGGGTTCGCTTGGCCCGGGCCATCACCAGTCTGTTCTCATGTGGGAACCCAGCTGGACCTGCTATTGGCTGCACAACCCCAGGAGCATCCCCTGGACCTCTCCACACCTCAGTTTTCTCAACTGCAAAATGGCCCCAGGACACTTAACACCGACACTTAACACCTTTGCTCTGGGATTCAATGAAGTTCGTAATGAATTCAAAGCATTTTACACCCCTCTTAACTTCCCTCATCCAGACATCCTGTAAATCGGCAGCCCTTCTTATTATAATGATCTTTTTGGGAAACAGGCACCTACCAGCTCCTGCTGTGTGGTGGGGGAGGCGGAACCATTTGATTGCAAATTGACTTTTTAAAAATAAAAAAAAAACTTGAAAAGGTTTTTGCTGGAAGTTGCTCTAAAGGTCTCTGCAAGGTCACATTCCAGGTACCATCTGGGTCTTCAGTGAATGACCCAGGTGAGCACCTTCCAACCATTTGCGGATGGAAATGCTTCTGGGATTTGTTTGCAGAGAATCCGGGCATCTGAACTGGCACTGGTTGAAGCAAACACCCCTCCCCTCAGTACCCTTGGCTCCAGGGGGACTTCAGGGCTGGGGTCCCCCTCCCTAGGGATGGGTGGCAGGAGCCCAGGGCAATCAGTCTTTTGCTTCTGTGGGTGCCCTATCAGGAAACAAACAAACAAACAAAAAGCCAGAAAAAAAGGGATCCTCTTTTCTGTTTAAAGCTTCACTGGATTGAAGACCTAAAGGGCTCCTGTCTTATTTGACTGAGAAACGGGGTTCTTCTCAGGAGTTTGCCTTTCCAAATAAACAGGGTCCCACTCTGAAAACAGGGAACCCTCTGAGGCTCTGAACCCTCTCCTCCACCCGCCCTGCCCTGCACCCACCCACCCCAACCCCTGGGTCAACTGTGGCTCTCAGGTTGGGGTCTCAGCCCCTCCTTTGTTTCTGGGGGCTGAGAATCCCTCCCAAGCCCTGAAGGTGCCTCAAGTCAGCAGCGGGAGGTGGTGTTGGTTGGGGGAGGGGGCAGGTAGAGACAGAAAGAAGAGCAGGGACACTTCAGGTGTTTTCCCACAGCTGATCTTGCCAACAGGCCACACACACGCGCGCGCGCGCGTACACACACACACACACACACACACACACGCATGCAGACACGCACAGGAAGATCTGGGGAGGAGTTTCCCAGCTCTGCTGTGCTCTCTAGGAAGCCTGGACACACTGATACCCTGTTTGACCTTTGGCTCCCGTTTATAGAGCTAGAAGAGGCTACAGCCTGTAAAGGGCGAGTCCTGCTCAGGGCCTCTCCCCCACCCCAGCACGTCCAGCTGGGGTGACCTGGAGTCCAGTCACGGTACAGGTGGCTGGGCTTACCTTTGAGGTTCGAGGTCCCTACAGTGGACACTGCTGGGGAAGAGGCCTGGGCAAAGCAGCCAAAGGTCGCGTGTTCGCTGGAGGACTCGTCTGAGGTCCCGTTCTCCTTCCTGTGTCGCTCCTCAAACACTCGCATGGACTGTAGGGTGAGCTGCTTTCTGCGGGGCGGAAGCCCACATCCAGTGTCACAGGGTGTCACTCACAGATCCCTTCTTAGCTTGCCTGGCCCTCTGCAAAGCTGCATCCACACCTTGACACTTACTGTCTGAAATCTGCTCACTCGGGGCACACACCGGGCCTGGCATTGTTACTCTTGACCCCTTTAACCAGGGGTCAAAGAGTGTGGCCATAGGGGAGGGAGGCAGAAGGTTTCAGCTGCCTTCATTCAAGATCAAGACATTAGGAAGACTCTAGCTTGGGCTGTGAAATTCTGTCTAGCACAAGGACAAGAGAGGCTGAAGGTGGCTAGAGACAGAGTTGAATCGCAGGTGGTAGAGAGGGTAGAACTGGGTGACCAAGCTCATGAACACAGTGCACCCAGTGCCCGGCCTACCCAGCCCCTCACAGTGTCCAGGGTCAGGAGGAAGTGGTTATTTCCTGGTGCACTGGAAGGTAATCAGTGAACCAACACATTCATTGGAGTTCAAATTTATTTAGATGTTAGAAAAAAATTTTTTTTAATGTTCACCCTCTCTTCCGAGGGGATGGGCTCAAAATTTAGGGGTAACTTTCTGGATTTTAGTAGAAAAATCTGAACAGAGATGAGGGAGGGAGAGGGCCTCCCTCCTATGGTCTTCCAGCTGTCTACTTAATGCAAAATGATACTTGTACCCGTGAAACAGGGAGGGAGCCAGAGATTCTTCAAGGGGCCCCCACTCTGTCTGATGGTATTTGGGAGACAAGATTGCAAAAAATTCCAAAGCATTTTGTGAATGGCATGGTTTCCTAGAACCTCCTCACAATGAACTTAGATTAATTAACAATTCATAGGGATCTTGTGGAATCTATTATTCACACTACTTTTCTTCCTGAGACAGCTAGGGGTAGCCTGGTTAGCTTCTTCAGAGGTCACAGAAGTAGGTAGAAAAAGCGCTTGTCCACGGGTTAGAACACAAGGGAGGGAAGTAAGCTTTTCCACCCACTCTTCCTCAGGGTGAGCCCTTGCCTCGCTCTAGGGATACTTGCAAGTTAAATTCTAGCAAAGTGGTTTGTTTTATAAATTGCCCAAGAAATGACTGTGTCAGCGACTCACCTTTTTTCTCTCCTGCCATTTCCAGTGTCCCGAAAACCTTTTGCAAATGGGTTGTTGTCTATTTTTAACTGAGTTATCTAGAGAAGACACAAGCGAGAAAGAGACACTGGCTTTACTTTCTAGAATGTTTCCTAGGGGGGTTTTCCCAGCACAACGGTCCCCCAGACATGTGACTGCCGCAGATATCCCAGGATATACCGGGTTAAGGAGAAAGGGAGGGGAGGCCATGGCAGAAATCTGGAGGCTGCTAGGAAACAGCAAAAAGAACTGTGTTTATATGGGCCATAGCAGGTCAAGCCGAGGGTTCCAGGCTTTAGTTGTCCAAAGGATAGAGTTTCAAGTACACAACTTGCCTTTAGAAATGCAAACGGCCTCCAAGTTGTCAAGAAAGACAACTGTAAGACTTGAAAATTCTATTTTTATTGATTTTTTGTATATAATGCAATTAATTATAAAATGCTCACAAATCCTTTCCTGCCTTCAAACACATGCACACACGTGCTGGCTCACGCGTGTGCACACACACGCAACCCAGCACACACTCTATCCAATCTTTTCCATGGACCTAATAAAATGATTTATGGGTTTTGCTACCCTTGTGCTGGAGTGATTTTGATTTTTTTTTTTTGATGTGGAGGACAGGGGGCAGCGGTGGTTTGAGGAATTACAATATTGGCAACTACAGATTTAAAAGCAGCGAATGACCGCGGAAACATTTGTTTTCATTTATGTGTTCTGCCACTGCCATTATTAGGTGGAGAGGGAACCTTGGCCTTTTGGCCTGATCAGAAATGCTACATTTTATTATTACAGTCACAACTTAGGTTCACAGGATCCCCAGGGTGGAGGCTGGAGGGCGGCATTTTGCAAGCGGAGGAAAACATCACAGCTTGCAACCTTTCAAAACCCTTGCCCTGAAGCCCGGAGAGTTACAGACACAATTACTGGGGTAGGGGGTGAAAAAAGCCCCTTGCTTGGATTCTTGTTCTTGAGAGAAATTACTGGATGCAAAAATTCTGGTTTTGCATTTGGCCAGGTGAGGAAGGGGTGGGTTTTCAGTGTTCTCCCCCATTGGAACCCCACTGTAAATCCACAGGGACCCTCGAGCAGTGACCCCACCCGTGGTCAGTCTAACAGGGCGTGGTCAGGTGCAATGGACTCTTGCTGAAGGCCAGGACTCCGGCAGGAGCTGGAGAGCAGAGTCCTTCCCCGGCCCTTCCCCCAGCCTGGTTGCTGTCCCTCAGGCAGAGCCCAGTAGGAACTCTCTCTGCCTGCGCGCTCAGTGCCCATGACCTTCAAGGCCATCAGACCTGGAGTTCGCAGGTGCTGCCCCATTTGAAGGCCCCTGAAGCCCCCAGATCCAGGCCCAAAGGGAGAAGAATTTCCCCAGGAAGTGCCGCCCTTGGCTACCTTCAGTGAAGCTAGAAGTTTCAGAAGACTGGGTTAGAGTGACCTGCGGTCAGGGTAGGTTTTTTTTCAATCCCACACTCACACACACACATTCTTAGGCACACATGCACGTGCACACACACGCGCGCGCACGTACATGCATGCATACACACACACACACACACACACACACACCATAAAAAACAGAGCAGTATAAAAGGTAATAAAAACCAGACCAGCTACTCAGGATTTCTGGCTAGAGAAGAAAAGCTAGTCTCTCCACTAGGATTCTCCTCCCAGGACCCCAAAAGGCTTTGGCCTACAATTTTTAGCTGGTTCCTCTCAAACCTGCTATGACCCTTCCCCTTGAAGGGGAAAAGAACTGCTATTGAAACAAACAGGACCGAGCCCCAGGGGTCTGGCTTGGGAGTGGCATCGCCAACGCCAGTCCTTCCAAGAGCTTCTCACTGACAAAATTAATTTAGCATTTTTAAACTCTGCACTGGATTCCTAGCTGGTGGAGAGCTTTGTTTCTGGCTGCTCCCTGAAGCCAGCCTCCCCACCCCCCCGACTTTTCCAAATGTTCTATAGAAGGTCCAATTGTTAAAAGAAACTTCAAGCCTTGCACCCTAATTCCCTTCAACTTTCTCGACCCCCATCCCAGGCGGCTTAAAGGGCTAAGGAAAATGGCAGAATTAAAAAAGAAAAGGCCCTATGGTTACCTTATCATTCTGGTATGCAGTCACAGCGATGAATTCGGTTTCAGGGAACAAGTATGTCCGAAATGTACTATAGGGGAGTTTCAAGATGTCATTGGCTCTTACAATGTGGAACCGGGGCTGGTATTTGTGCATGGAATTCAGTATAGTCTGCAGGGCAAGGGAAGAGGGGACACACACTCAGAAAAAGGATGTACCAGAACCGACGGGATCTGAGGACCCCTGCCAAGCTGACCTCTCCCCCACCACCGGGTACCAGGCTGGGAGCCCACCTCCTAGGGGTAACGCCTTGGGTACGATCTGCTCCGTAGATATTATCTCTTGGGGAATCCAAATTGCTCCTCAACTTCCCAAGGGTGCACCACCCCCCATCTAAGAGAGTCATTCATATCTTAAACCCTAGCCTACCTGAGTCCCAAAACTATAACTCCCCTGCCAGGCTGCGTGATCCCTTGGCCAATTCTTAAAAGATAGAGAAAAACATGCATTTTAATTTACAAAATGATTCAGTACTTTAAGCGCCCACTAATTGACGAGCCCAATCCACTTAAAGCCCTCAAAAGCTGAACTCTAGAGAGGAATATGTACGCTGTAATCAAATTAAGGACTTCAAATGCAATTCCTGCCTGCTGAAGATATTTCCGCACCATTCATGTCTTCCTGGGACTAATCTTTCTGCTTATTCCTTGCTTATCACTCTGTTTATTTTATTGAAATGTTGGGGAGGGGTAAGGGATGGGCCAAAAGGTCCTTTGCCTGACTTTTACTAGCAACTGAAGTCTTCTGAGAGTTCTAGGCATTCTCACACCGAATCCACAGATACAATCCCAACACACACACACACACACACCATTTTCAACACCAAAGATCTACAAATCTAGCTCAACCAAGCCCAATCGCCTTTAGCAGAAGAAAATGAAATTTCAATAAGGTATCTCTGCTCTTTCAGCAACATGGGCAAAGCTTTGAAACCTTAAGCTCCTCCAAGAAAGAATATGGCAGGCTTCAAAGAGGACAGTGTTCTAAAGTAAAACAAAACCTTCACGAACACACAGGTTTAAAATCAATTTTAACCCTCAATTATTTTTTTTTTAAAACAACATTGGTCAGGTCCAGTGTCTTCTAAGGACCTAGAGCTGCTATAGAACACAGCCTGGTACATATTCCTGGCCTCACTTCTCTTCAAACACCAGGCCTCTCAGTATCCAGAGAGAAAACACCCCGGAATCCTCTCTCCTGCTCGGTAGCAAATCATACAAGTTTGCTATGTTTAGCAACGGCAAGCAACACAGAAGCCTGTGCCGAAACTCCTAGGAGGTTATGGGGAATTGGGGTGCAGGGTTTGGAGAAAGTCGAGAAAAAAGTTTTGACTGGAGAGAGACAGAGAAAGAGAAAGGGAGAACGCAATGGAACTTACAAATCCGTGTTTGTCGGAAATGTTGTTGGTGAGTTTCAGTTTGTGGAAGGTGACCACTTTAGACATCCACTGCTCCCCGGTAGCCGGGCTGTCCGGGTGGATATACATTCTCTTTGGCATTTCGGGGTCAGCCTTACCCGCCACCATCCACCGTGAATTGTGAAACTTATATCTGCAATCATCAGCAGCTATAATGTCCATCAATAAAATATATTTGGCCTTCTTATCCAGTCCAGAACATCTTACTTTAAATGGAGGAAACATTCGCCTACAACCGGGAATAGAAAAAAGGGAGAGAGAGAGAGAGAGAGAAAAAAAAATCTCTCAGAATCTTGAGTTCCACGTCTTATCTGTTGTAAAATATTTAAACAAAGTTTAAAACTTTATGTAGGGACTGACCAACTGGTAATCTTTGTCAGAGTAGGGCAACTGGGGGCAAAACTATTTTCTTTCTCACGATAGTAAATACAACCAATTCCTGTCTAAGTAGGTGTCCCAAGATTCAAAACAAATAATCATGACACCAGGTTCAGTGTTTAGCCTCCGTGTGATTCCAGATTGCCCTCTGTACAGAGAAATTCCTGTCCATGTCTGTTTCAGCGTGTGTTTCGTTCTCGACAGCTTTGGCGAAGATTTTTAGCAAAGCACAGATCAGTCGAGGGAAGGGATTTTCTACACCCACTGATGAGAAAAATGTTAAACTCATCTGGGGGAATAAACGCCCAAAGTGGTACCCTTCCTGCTACCAGGCGGTCAGCCCGCTGCTGGCGAAATGGAACTGGGCCTGAGCAAGTGCTCAGGGAGACACGCATCAGCGTGGACTCTGGGTCAGAGAACCCCAGTGCCTCCTGAGTTATTTGCTAAGGTCCCCCACTGCCTAGGCCAACCCCAAACTGCACGGTTGTGCCACCACACTGCTGTTGACTTTCACAGGAGTGTTGGCATTTTGTACTTTTGACTTAAAAGGAAGCACTTCGCTGCGAGAACTGACTAAACGTCTTGTGGGTTTGAGGAGGAGTTTACGCCAAACTTTGGCCTCATTTAGCTTGGAAGGAGGCAAGAGAGCTGAACAGATCAAGAAGGGGAACTTTATTTTTAACCTTTCAACTCGACGCTTCGATAAACTTCAATGCTATGTGTATTTAAAAAAAAAAAATCAGTGATTCTAAAACTGCCCAGGGCTCTCCTGTCTTCCAGGCAAGATTGAGTCCAGCAAGGAGTTCGCAAGGGTGTGTAAAATATGATTTATAATATTCACACACCAAGCAGCGTGTACAGCCTAAGTGGCTCCTTAGGTCTGCAAACAAAAATCTTAATTATCCAAAATTGCCTGCCGAGTCCTCCTCGGGTCACAGCCACTTGAAGTTGTGGGGAACAAACCCCAAAGCCATTCCATTTCTCTGCGACCCTGGAAGAGCAAGCGCGGGTCCCCTCCAGCCCCAGAGGCCAAAGCAAAGGGCAGAAGGATGGGGGGGGGGGGAACACTCTCAGACCTCCTGCTACCACACAAAAGAAAGGGGCTTTCAGCCTTTCTCCTTGAAAGGAAAATAAAAACCCATTTTAAAACATCCTCGCGTTTCAGTGAGCCTAAGGGTATTCCAGAAAGGTTCCAAGAGTAAACCTTCCTGCAAATGAGGAGGTTTTCCTGCTTCCTAAAAGGATGTCTGGATTCCACTGAAAAATCTCTGTCTGTCCTTTACTGGAGCCCAGGATGCAGGGCTAGGCAAGAGCCCGGCAGGCACCCAGGTAAGCTGAAACTTCCTGCGGCTGGGGCAGGGCCCCGGGAGTCGGTGCACGTTTTTCAGGGGAACTAACTTTTCGACCGAGCTTGCACAACTAGCAAAGCTGCAACTTCGGGAAGAGAGGTGAAGCTTGGGGGAGAGAAATCCGCAGCCAGTTCCGGGGAGGGGGCTCCCGGCGCGGGCGGGCTTACCTGCCGGACTTGGTAATGACCATCTCCGTGCCTCGCTTGTGGAACTGATCCCAAAGTTCTTTGGCCTCCAGATGCACCTTGGGGTCATCTTCCACCTCTTCTTCGGGCTCCATGGCCTTCAGAGGCCTCAGAGGCGCCTGGGGCCCCAGGGAAGAGAAAGGAATGCCGGTCTCGGCCGCCCCTACCAATTGATCCATGATCGGTTTGGCCAGGGCGCCGGGCAGCGACAGCGCCGTGGCGCCGTTGGGAGGCAGCGTCAGCGCGGGGAAGAAGGGCGGCTGGTGGCCCAGCACCGCGCTCATGGCGAAGTCCGGCGCCCGGTGGGGTAGGAACGGATGGTAGGCCATACTCGTCCCAGGAATGACCGGATCTCTCATGGAGAGGCTCATCCACTCCGGGCCTGCACGAGTCCGCAGCTGTTGTCTCGTGTTTGCTTTTGTTTTTATTTTTGTTTTTCCTTCAGCAGCAGCAGCAGCAGCACATTTTTTTTAAAGCGAGGGGGGAAAAAAAAACCAAAACAAAAAGAGGAAGAAATAACTAAAGCGCTTCAGAGGAAGGGAAGATCGTGTCTTTTGGGGAGGGGGTGTCGCTTCTTAAAGAGGGCAAGGCGACAGATCAGGAGACATAGTCGCTGGGCGGCTGGCTGTCGCGGAGCCTGGCGTGTTTAGGAAGCCGCCCGTGGAAGTCGCTTTCGGAAGCTCGCGCCGGAGCCCCGCTGCGGAGCTCGGGACGGACACTGCAGCCCTCGGCCCCCGGCTCGCTCCCCAGCCCCCAAGGTCTTTGTTGCACACGCGAACGGTTCTCCTGGAAGACTTTTTACCTTTTCTTCTTCGTTTTCTTCTTCTTCTTTCCCCGCCCCCTTATCGCTTCCTCTCCCTTTCTCGCTGGTGGCTTCTGCCAATGCGCTGGACTCGGCGTTAGCAAGGAAGCAAGAGAGCAGAAAAACTCTCTCCTTTAAGAAAAACAACAACACAAGCGGATTTAAGCCCCTTCCAACCAGCGCTATCAAAACTTGAACTGCATGCACACTGGCTTCCGTCCGCCCTCCTCCTCCTCCTCCTTCCTCCGCTCGGAGCTGCGGAGAGGGCGTCTCGGTTTCAATCCCAATCTCGCCGTGCGCCTCTGCCGGGTCTCCGCTCTCTCTCTCTCTCTGCCTTTTTTGAAACCGTGAGCGAATTCGCTTCGGAAATCTGCGTCCGGGCGCGCGGGGCAGGAAGGCTCGAGAGGGGAGAAATGCAAAGGAGGGAAGAGAGAGCGGGAGAGGGAGTGAGAGGGAGCCGGAGCGGGCGAGGAGAGGGAGGGCGCGGAGAGGCGAGCGCGAGCTCCTCGCCACCCTCCTCCGCCTCTAGAATTCCCCCGGCGTCTGCTCGGCGGCTCTAGAAGGTCGGGCTGCGCTGTGGGCTGCGGGGAGCCGGAGGCCTCTTGATTGGCTCTTTGACGCTTTCGGACCAATTGTGTGGCTGCATAGGCGTGGTTATCACAGGTCGAGTGCTGGGGGATAGAGCTGAGTTATAAAAAGAAGGTGTCGGAAACTGTAACGTCGCAGCGCCGCAGCGGTACTACTGCCCGTCCTGTGAATATGTCAACATGATCCGAGGGAGGGCGGGAGCCACCCGGGAGCGCGCGCTCAGAGTCGCCTCTAGGTGGCTTATCGAGAGATCGCCGTAGCCCGTGAGCTCGCTTGCTCTCGCTCCGGCTCAGCCCACGTCTGAAATGCCTCAGTCACCCAGCCCCGATCGAGCGAGGAGGCAGGGCCAAGAGGAGGAAGGGGGAGGGAAGAGACACAGGAGGGAGGGAGGGAACCAGCCCGCGGGCCCCGAGAGCCGGGCGGAGCGCGCGCCGGGGCGCCGGGCAGGGGCGCTCGCCTCTCGTGCGCTCGGCTCACCGCTGCTGGGCAGCTCGGCTTCTTCGCGTCCACCGCCGGCGAGCGAGCGAGCCGAGCGGGCGGCTGAGCTTCCAGCGAGCTGCCTTTCCGCTGCCGCTCGCCACCGAAGCCGGCGGCCGCGGAGACTCGGAGGCAGCAGCCGCTCTCCGGTCCCACGTGGAGCCGAGCTCCTCCCGGCCGCAGCTAAGTAAAGATCCCCGAGCTCGTGCGCCTCGGCGCGGTTCGCCCCTCCGGCCGGGCTGGCGGAAACGCGAGCGCATGGACGCGCCCAGATCTCGGCACCCGAGTGTGCCGGTCCCCTCTCCACCGTGCCCCACCTGCGGCCAGGTGCGCAGCCCCCCAACCCCCCCCCCTCGTGCGCTGTACCCGAACGCGCGCCACACACTGGGGCCGAGCCACACGTACAAGCAGATCCGTACACAGCTCTCGCGCCGGGCCCTGGCTGCGCTCCCTGTGGGAGATGGACTCGGGATATTTTGAAACGCGTTTACCAACCCTTTTATATCTCATCTTTCGTGTGGATGCGGGCTCCCGGTATTCCACCCGGATGTCTGTGAGGGTGTAGAAGGGAGAATGGAGGCTCTGGACAGAGTGACTGCAGAGACCGACGAGGTCCTGGCCTGTCCATTCCACGCCACTGTATTCACCTCGGGGGCCGGCACGGTGTGGCGCTGCGGGCGGGGGGTGGGCGAGCTGGAGGGGGGGCGCCAGCCCGTATCTCCTCCAGGCATCGTGCTTATCTTTCGGAGCCTCAGTTCTTTCTCCACCGGGGCACTTATCTCGCCAGAAGTCGGGGGTGAATTTGTAAAACAAACCGTGAAACGCCCCCACCCCAGAGGCAAAGGCACTGATTCCAGGTCAGGTAGGGTGGGGGCCTCCGCCCAGGG
Organism: Hydrochoerus hydrochaeris; assembly: GCA_004027455.1. Lineage (NCBI taxonomy): Eukaryota > Metazoa > Chordata > Mammalia > Rodentia > Hydrochaeridae > Hydrochoerus > Hydrochoerus hydrochaeris. The sequence continues at coordinate 64,018 of PVLA01006347.1, read as the reverse complement.
CGGAGGGGCGGGAGGCCACCCGACCTCTCTGATCAGACCTGTCGCAGCACTGATAACCTTGTTACTGCAGCTCCCGCCTGTGGGGGTTGGAGGCTTCCCCTAAACTCACAGTTCAGGCTTCTGGGGTGGGGGTGGGGGTAGGGGTTGGGGGCGGGAGCCACGGGTTTGGGCTGCCCCTGATTAGATGATGTTAGAGGGAGATGTTGGGGGTCAACGCTTCTTGCTCTTCCGGATAGGTGAGCTTATTGGAATGGAAAGGGGCCGGAGCAAGGGCTGGGCTCCGGGCCTAGAGCTGAGACCCTCGGTGTGGGATGTCTGTGTCTACCGGTCAGCTCTGTCCTCTGAAGCGTTTTGCTTCCGGTGCCCCCTGGTCTGCCGGAACCAATGTGGCAGCTACTGTTGGGTAATAGTGAGGTCCTGTTGTGAGCCAAGTGCCCCAAGATAGAGGAGGAACTTTTGAGGCGACAGAGCTTTTCCAGCCTCGCATTTTTGACGCACATGGTTGAGAGCGCTTGATGGGCGCCAGCGCTGAGAATCCCCTGCAGCCACCGGGAGGACCGAGGCGTGCGGAGAACTCGGTCTCCCCTTTCATTCCCCTTGGGTCTGTCGTCTGCCTGCGGTGGAGAAAAGAGAAAGGGAGAGTGAAAAGAAAGAGGCGGGGAGGCCCGGAGTGTTGCCTCTCGGTCCTCTGCGTTCCCCTCTCCTGGAGGGTGCAGGAGACCAGGCCTCAACCTCCTCACGCCGGCGGCCGAAGTCCCCAGGGGGCCTTCGAGAGTCTCCCGAGGCCCAGAGCGCCCGAGGCCCAAGTGCTTGCTGCCGGTGGGCCTGGAACCTCTGGCTGGGCAACCCAGACCGGCTCCAAATCCCCGTGATCTGGCTCTGCCTGCACTCGCCGGCCAGTCTGCCCGCTGCACCCCGTGAAAGGCGAGTAATTATGCAATCACAACTGGACTGGCCCCCTCCTCACCCACTCGATGCCCCCAGGGCTAGCGTGCCGGGCAGAGAGGCAGTATCCCCGCTCCTCTGCATTCTGGCCTCCCCAGTCCTTTGAAAATGGGAGAGGGACTTGCTGAGTTCCCTCCACTTGCTCTGGCCTCCAACGTGGACCTAGAGCGTTTCCTGACCCTTACCCTGCCCTCCAACCCCCCCATCGCCCACTCTTGTCTGTGGTTCTAACTTAACCCAGGGGTACCCCAGTTCTCTACTTCTGCCCCCACCCCCACTCCAGCGCGCTGGGGAGTGGGGGTGGGGAGAGGAAAGTTTGCGGGGTTCTGAATCGAAAATGTCGACATCTTGCTAATGGTCTGCAAACTTCCGCCAATTATGACTGACCTCCCCAGACTCGGCCCCAGGAGGCTCGTATTATGCAGGGAGGCCGCCGTCATTCTGGGATCAAAAGCGGGAAGGTGCGAACTCCTCTTTGTCTCTGCGTACCCGCCGCGCCCCCCTCCTGGTGGGTGATAAACCCACTCTGGCGCCGGCCGTGCGCTGGGTGATTAATTTGCGAACAAACAAAAGCGGCCTGGTGGCCACGGCATTCGGGTTAAATATTGGCCATCGCGTTCCTGAGGCTTGTGCCAGGCCCGGCCTCCGGCAGAGCCCGCGACACACCGCGCCTTGAGCCCCGGCTTCAGGCTCCAGCTGCTGGCTCTGCGCGCCTGGGTTTTTTTTTTTTCCTCTCTCTCTCTCTCTTTCTCTTGCTCTCTTGCTCTCTCGCTCTTTCCCTCTTTCTAGACCCTTCATCTTCTTTCTCTTGGCCTCAGGCTCAACAAAAGATACACAAGAAACCTTGAGCCGGTTGCTTCACACAGTGCAAAGCCTGTGCCTGCAGGGAGAAAGAAAGAAAGAAAGAAAACAGCCCGATGATCTAGGTCAGAAAGAACCCCAAAAGTTTTGTGCACCTTTCACACAAAAACCAAAACAAACAAACAAAAAAAGTTTCTACTTAATGGTAGGCCTAGAATAAAACCATAGTAAGCTAAAAGCTCCCCTCGGTGAGTGTAAAGGAGCCCGCAGAAAGCGTGTCTGTTGACAAGGGTTAACGGTAGCAGACTGGAAATACTAACTTGGTGCTGGGGAGACCACCGCACGGTGCTGGAGCAGCCATCCTTGGCCCGGACCCTGGGCCCCCACAACGAAGCCAGCCTTGCCCAGATATGCCAGGGAAGCTACCGATGGTTCCCCTTTTCCTTTAATGCCACCACCTGCCTCAAACCCTCAAGGGGGACACTTCAACCCCTTGATGACCGAATGGTGTTTATCTGAAGTTTAAAAAAACAAAAAAGAGGCGACGAGGGGCCGGGTGGTGGGTGGGCGGGGTAGTTTACTTTGGCAAGTTTGCTGTAAATACCCTTCAGCACGTGTGAGGTCTGGCCAGGGACTATTACATGCTTATTCCCCCCCCCTTCAACTTGCACCCCGCTTTGCGCCCCCAGAGCTTTTTCCAGGGCGAGGTGACACTCGGTGCACTGGGAAAGCTGATGACTGTAGGGTATCGGTGTTTCTCCTGGGATCCGAGGCCTCCTGAAAGGGCCGGAGAGAGGGGTGGCCAATATGTCAGCTTTTCCAGGACGGGGACTTTTCAGTCGGTTTGGTCCACGGGGTCCTGGACTCTGGGGCCTTCTCTAAGGATGAGCTTGGACACTGACTGCTCCTGTGGCTGCTGTCCTCTTTCAGGCTCAGTTTGGCGCAGCTGGAGATGGGACTTTCTTCTGCAGGGTCTCTGAGAAGCAGCATCCTGTGGGAAGCCTCGTTTACTGTTCGAGGTTCACCCCTGCTAGCACCCAGCCCAGCCATCCTTCCTGTGTAGACACCCCTGGGGTACCTGGATCCTGACTTTCCCATGGGAAGTTTTGAACTCAGTACAGGACCCCCGCACAAACCCATGGCAATGATTTTCACCTTGGAGACTTGAACTCAGGGTCTTCCCACCCCCCGCCACCAGGTGCTAGCTCGGAGACCTTAGATTCTCTGGGTAAGACGGCTGGCTGGTGGCCTCCTCTCGTCCCTCTGTTCCCGACAGGCATGAGCCTCTTTCTTGGTTGGACCAGACAGGACATGTCTGTTTTCCCTTTTGTCTCCTTATTTCTCCCAATTCTTGGATGTAGGTGTGTGACCTTTCTGTTGCATTTTCCCTTGGTCTCTCCCTTGTGTTTGGTTTCTGTTTCTCCCTGCCGGTCTGACCCCTGCCTTGATTTCTTTTGCTGTGCTTTCTAGGTTCTGTTTGCTCTCCTCTGCTGCCTCTCATCCTCTGTATTTGCTCTGGTTCTCTGGGCTCTTTCTGATCCACCCCTGCCTCTCTAGCCGGGCGTCTCTCCCTTCTCCCCTCCTCTTTTCCACTAACCTTGACAGACTGAAGACAGCTCTCCTGGGACCCAATCAAGCATTTCCCCCTCCCTGCCTTGGCTGAGCAGAGACACATTGTCATTAGTGATAGAGAATGATTTGGCCCCCTTGTCTGGCTTGGAAGTTTCACCTTCTCTTCTTGGCATCTGCAGTCATCTATATCCCTAGTTGGCCCGAGTCCCTGGTCTTTTCTTCGGAGACCCCCTCCACCCTTTGCCAGTAGGAATCCTGGGTGAGACAGAGGCTCCGACGCCCTAGCTCCTAGCTTGTGCCTTGCTCCGAGGGCGAGGGCTTTCCGGTCTTGCCTCGTTTTCTGTCCTCTGACATGCTTCTGAATTATTGATCAGGGTGATTCAGTGCAAGGGTCTGAAGCGCGTGTGCAGAAGGGAGATTGTCAAAGTTGTCCAGCTGGGGGAAGCAGTATTTTTAGTCCGGCGACTGACTTTGGGGCCAGTTGCTCTATACCATTTCTAGAGCATCATTCTTCTTGCTCTTAATCCACCCTTATCAGACCTCTTAATGTAAATATGCTTCTGGCAGGGGCTCAGTGAAAGGGTTTCACCCTCACTTTATTCTTATTAACACCCACCACCTTGCATCAAAGCCGAGTGCCCTGCAAAACTGGCAAATCCGTGCCTGGCTGGTGATTGAGATGAATTGGAAAGGAAATGCAAGGCAGAAGGGTTGAAGAAATGAGTCTATCTGGGGAGGGTGCTTTTTATACATCTGTGCAGGTTTTTTTCCTCTCTCAGGAAAAGGAACTAATTGTGGTTTCCTAATTTCAAGTCAATCTGCATCCTCAATGCTCTCTTTGTGCCTGTGTGTTTTACCCAATTACAAAAAAAAAAAAAACCCGGGGTGGGGGGAGATAAGCAGTGGGTATTGCTGTTTCTATAGACGCGAATTCACAAGGAAGGGGCTGGGACTTTTTCCCTTTCCCTTTATCTGACCCGGAATCTGCCTGATGCCGGCCAGAACTGACTTTTGCCCTGGGCATTTTGACTACCCCATACCTTTCTTCAATTCCATCTTTCCAGATTTTCAGCCAAAACAGGTAAGCCGAGACAGTGGCTTCTGGGTGACTGCTGCCCTGATTTGGGCTTGTGGGGCGTGGAATTCGGGGAGAAAATACTTTAAGGGAGTAGAAGAAAAAGATACCTAGCAAAGCATTCCCCAGTCCCTAAGTGCAGAGGGAAGGTGACATTCGGGCTGGAGAAATCACAGCCAGTGTTTTGTTGTAGTTTGATTCTCCCCATTGCTTCTGGTGTTGCTGGTACCAGGGCAGTGGGGGTGGGGGGTGGGGGGAGGTCTCACCCCCTGGGGCAGCTGGAGGGGAGAGGACGGGCAGACCTGTAAGCGAGAGGGCATGGTGAATTCAAGGGCTGCTACTGTCAGGAAGGTTGACAGGCCCAAGAAAGATGGGCTCCTCCAGATCTGCTGAACTAACTGCCCTCTGCTAGCCTGGGACACGTTTTCTCAATTTGAGCACAGTATCCATTACTATTTCCCGTACTGGGTTTCAATTAAACAGGGCAAGAGCTGGAAGTTCGAGGGGTGTGTGCTGCTTCATTTACTTCCAAGCAGGGCGCAAATGAAAGGCAGGAGTGAGCGTGTGTGTGTGTGTGTGTGTGTGTGTGTGTGTGTGTGTGTGTGTGTGTTGCTTTTCCTCTCTGTCTTTTCCATTTTCTTCTCAGAGCTTCCCTCTGCTCTTGGCTGGCTCTTAGCCTGCCTGTGTCTCCAGAGGTAGACTTTGCTGCCCTCTTAAATTGGTTAGGGCGAGGGGAGAGGGAAGTAAAGCCCCCGACACAGATAGCAGTCCCGGGAGGTGCCAAGGCACCTGAGAGGGGTTCGCCTTTTCCTAGTGGACACCCCACACCGAGAGGTGTGAGTGTTGCAAGTGTCCTGGACTTCGGGGTTGCACTGAAAGCACAGCGCCTCTTCCTCCCCGCACACCTCTGTAAAAACTCGGGTTCTTGCCGTTACCCTGTCACAGGCCCACAACTCAGGATGGGGGTCCTGCTTGCCGGTGTGCCTGGCAGGAGGAGAGCTGGGAAAACTCCCAAGGCCAGCACGTGGGTCTGGGGTTCTGAATCCAAATTCCAGGCCCGGCCTGCCATTGCGCAGCGGCCCACAGCGGGACAAAAAAGCTTTCTGGACTTAATTGTACTTGCTTTGCACAAATCTGGAACCAAGTGGCGGCTCCTCCCCCATGACCTCCGCCATCCACGATCATGTAACCCGTAACACAGCTGCCACCCAGGTAACTACACGGGCAGAGGAGTAACTGCACCTTGGTGCCTAACAACCTGGAGACCCTCCTGCCTCAGGTTACCAGAGTGAACCGGAACACCTGGAGATGGACTTTGTTTCCACGCGGCCCAGCCATTCCCTGCCTTGCAAAAATGCACAACCCATCCTGCACATTTTATTTGTTCTAGGTCTAATCAGTGCCCTCTGAGGGTTAGCTCTGTCCCCCCAGTTCCCTGCTGGGCTGCAGATGGGAGCCTGAGAGGTCCAAGAAGCCTGTGAAGGTCTGTGCCCTGGAGTTTGAATACCCAAGAGCTAGAGGAGTTTTTTCTCCTCTTCTCTCTTCTCTTCTCCTTTTCCCCTTCTGCTTTTTCTTCTCCTTTTCCTTCATGTTTTAAAAGAGAGACAAACACACGACAGTGTTTGGAATTGTGAGAAGCTTCTCCTAAGACTTGCTTTTGCTAGCGCCCAGGCCTCGATGGGTTCATTTCATTTTCAAGCCAAATACTAAACACCCTTCCCGCGGGCGGAGGGGACCGGCCTGCGGACCTCCGCGGCGCCTCTCCTCCTTCACCTTGGCTACGCAGTCGACTGCGGGCCTTAGGAGGAGGTAGGGGTGACACACAGCCCAGAACTTCCCTGAAGATCCTTGGGGCTACGGTTTCTGACCCGGGGTGCTACACCTACCACCTTCCCCTTTACCCCAGCCCAACGGGGAAACCGGACGCTCCTGTGTGCGGCCCAGGCCTCGTCGAGCGAGCTCAGGCCCTGAAAAGACGCACGCGGCCGCCCTCCGATCACCCTGGCACCCCGAGGGCGCGTGGGGACCGGGCCCCAAACGCTGCAGCATCCCGCAGGCGAGCAAAGGGGTGTGGGGCAGCCGGCCTTTCCCGGTCCCGACTCGCCCGGGGAACCCCGCGAGGCGCGGGCGGGCGGGTCCCCGGGCTGCTCGCTACCTGCCCCGTGTGCAGCTCCCGGGGCGGGCGGGGCGCACGGCGGGAGCGCACGGCGGGAGCGCAGGTCCTTTCTCTTCGAGAACGAAAAGCCCGATCGCCGAGGCCCGGTGAGACGCCGCTGCCCTTCTCCTCCTCCCCCGGGCCGGTGTCCCCCTAGCGTGGACCCCCCCACCTCGCGTGACCTTCGGCTCGCACAGAATAAACAAGGGCGCGTGTGCGGGGGTGCTGGGTGGGGGTGGACACATTGGGGAAAGGGTTCCCCGAAATGAAAGAAGAGCTCTGGGAACCCCAGAAGCGCCACTGCCTCGCAAAGCGCTGGAAAGCAGTTAAGGGCTCGGGGACAAATCCCGGAGCCCGGGGAGGGCGCGGCGCGCGCTCCTGTCCCCGCGCCCGGGCGGCTTTTTCCTCGCTGCCTTCGCAGGCGGCCCCGCGACCGGCCGGCCCTGCCTCGAGCCCCGGGACCCGCGGTGCGAGCGGGGCGGACGCCGCTGCTTCCCCGCGAGCCACGGCGCGCGGAGGGCGGGGACGCGGGGGCGCGGGCCTTGGAAACCGCTCTTCCCGTCTCCAGACGGTAACACACGAGTCCCCCACGAGTCTGACTCGGGCCTCCCGGAGCCCTGAGCGTGGTTCGGGGCGGGGGGCGGCGGCTCTAATTACCTCGGGGCGCGGTGGGGGTGGGGCGCGGAGCCGCTCTCTCGGCCCAGCCCTGCCGGGATGCGGGGCGCATTATTAAACCCAGACGCCCGGGCCTGGAGTTGGGACCATGCGGAAAAGATTTGCAATTAAGGCAATCGGGGCCGAAGACAGCCACCCCGACTATACAGGTGTAAATAATGCCTCGTTCTCTACCCTCTCTCTTTTTTCTTTTTCGTCCCAAGCGACTTCGGCTTCCCACGTCCTGGGACTGCAATACTGTTCGGGAAAAGGGAGGAGGCCGCGCAGCAGTTAGGGTTCTTCTCCCCGACAAGTTAAAATAGGACGTTGTATTCACTTTTACGTTGGGGAGCGCAGGCTTCTCCATCTAGAATACAGAATTGTTGGTGTCAAGGAAAGACCTTTGTACTGTAGGTTATGATTTGCTTAAGAGATACAGACAACGTTTCACACAACAGGGCTGCCGGAATGGAGGGGTACAGTGTTCCAGCGGTTCACATTGGGTGGGAGAGCGGTGTGGGCCCAGAGGGTTCCCCCTCGGCTGGATTGCTAGACAACTGCGCCAGACCCAATCCGGAGGAGAGGTGGCCCCGGCTTGCCCAGCGCCGAGACCCTTCCGGAGCGTCGGTTCAGACCTTCCTAGTGTTTGATGAGCTCACTGAGCCGTGCAAAGTAGCAAAGCCCGGCTTCTACGCCATCGCATTATTTAAATGTAAAAGAATCTGCACGCGTGCTTCTAAAATGTTCTTGGTGGGTACAAGTTGTGTACACATGGACATTCCACGGAGCCGAGCGCATGAAATTAAATCTCAGATTTAAAGAGGCATCGCAGTCCCACCCCACGGGCAGACTCCTGTTTGATCGATAGAGACAGAGTTCAATTTATTTTGCAGCTACACAGTTACCCCCTTTTCTCTCCCAGTGATAAAGTCTGTCTGTTACAAATTACCAAGGACTTGCAGCTCGGGCCCCCTCCTCACCGCGGTTCCATGTTTTTAGTCTCCCACTAACCCGCTCAATAATACATATAATATGTGTGTATATAGGCTCTTTTCCAAAAACTTGGCGATAACATTCCGGTGTATGAAGAATGCGTTTCCCCTCCCTCTGCATTTAGGATTCTGCGCATGGCTACGCTGCCAATCCAGAGGTGGAGTACCCGTGGGCACCGACACCCACCGCCCGGCCTCGGGGAGGAAGTTTTCCAGTCCGTGGTGCATGTAAGGGCAGGGAGCCAACGCGCCTGCCACCAGCCTGGAGAAGGTCATAGGTGTAGAATTAAAAGGGCAGGACTTGACATGTCCCTGGCAAGCGTGACCCAGCCAGGGCCGAACCCCGGGAGCAGCCGGCTGGTTTCCAGGCGGTGGTAGCGCAAACCTATTCCTTCCCCCTCTCCTTTGCATTCGGTGTGGCCTGTCCAGCGCAGATGTTGTGCATAAATAAAAGGGGGGACTTGAACGCTAGGTGACCCTGAATCGTCTCAAGTAGAGAGAGGAGACTCAGAGATGGGAGGCGCCCTAATTGCAGGGTGGGGGGGTGGGAGTGGGGGATGGTAGAGGCAGGGGCCTCAGCCACTTGGAAACCCACACCCTGCGCTCCGGAGACAGGTGTCCTCGCGCCTCACCACAGGATGGCTCTCAGGGTGGCATGGCTGGTAGGCAGTCTTCCTGGGTGTCGGCAAGGCCCCATCTGATCTGTGGTGACTCAAGGCATGGAGTGAAGCCTCAGTCTGAGCCTCTGAGGTCACCAGGCTGGACACACCAGGAAGACCAAGCCTTTGTCGGAGGCTGGGTCGGGCGGGAGAGGGTCCCCCAGAATGGGGCCAAATCTGGAAAGGGGTACAGGGGCTCTGGTATGACCAGGGGAGAGGGGCTTATCAGGGGGAATTAGTTTTCGTGTCTAAGAATCCACCTGCAGTAGCTTCAATGTGCAGAGGAAAGCACACACAGATACACACACACACACACACACACACACACACACACACACGCAGGAATGCTCAGCTAGAGAGAGAGAGACAGAGAGTGTTAGACCACAGTGCAGAGGTGTCTTTAAAAGATGAGAGGTGCAGAGATGCATAATGTGAGGGTCCCTTCAATTTCAGTGCACTGGGCCCTTTTATGTGAAGACTGCTCAGGTGTCTGGGCCTGGTGACACACACCTGTAACCCCAGAATTTGGGAGGCTGAGGCAGGAGGATCACCCAGCCGGAACTACATAGGAAGACCCTAGGTGGAAAAGCCAGTCAGTGAGCCCCAGTGGCTGGCCTACCCCAGGGACTGATCTGAACTGTACCTGGAATTGGCAGCCACACCTGGGCTGAGACACATTGCAACCTCATGACTTTGTAGTAATAAGGGTTATATGCTCATCAGCCCAGCACTGGGGAGGCTGAGGCAGGAGGATCACCATGAGTTCCAGGCCAGTCTGGGCTACATAGTGAACTCACAGCCAACCTAAACTACATTGCAAGACCCTGTCTCAAAAAATGAAACGCTAAAAATAGTAAGGGTCTAGGGCCACTTGGGAATCGGGCAGGGCTCATTCCAGGGGTGTCCGTGGTCCTCGCAAAGGGGTTCTGTCATGGTCCTTAAAACCTCAGCTGGCCCCAACACAGGAGTGCATAAATCCATCCACACCTAATGGATTTGTGCTGTGTACCTACCTGGCACTCCTTAGGATTTAGGGTCTTGTCAAAAGTTACTTAAAGAGTTGGGAATGGGGGAAGACAGCCAGCCCTGATTACGGGAAGGCACGGGGTGCAGTTTGGGAAAGACAGTCTGGTGTCAGCTCTCCTGTTTTGTAAGCTGCAGGAGGGCGGGGCTTCCTTCTCCACTCTATTCGCAGCCCTTGGCAACAGTCACGGAGCTCGGTAAACATCACTCCACACCGCCGAGGAGGTCGGAGGAGAGAGAGATGTTCCGCCCGCTTCTGAAAACTATGGGCCACATGCAAAATGCATTTTAAAAAGCCAAAGGCAAGCGATCAGCTACTCCTCTCTCCCCACCCCCCAGACAGAATCTGGGTGTAAAATTAGGTATTGACCAGCAGCCCTATCCCAAGAAGGCAGTGGGAAGCGAAGCTGGGTGTGAGGGATGGAAAAATCACTCGATCCAGAGGATTCTCCGCCACGGTGGAGGGTGGGGGGTGGTTTCCTCCGGTGCTGTCAGCCTGGCAGTTCTGGAAGCCCTGTGGTCACTCTTCACTGGCTGGGAGCCATGCACCCAGGTGGCTGAGTCTACACTCTCCCAGATCTGTGCTGCCCAGTCCTTACTCCAACACTCTGACCCCTGCACACTCCTGCCCCAGCCTCCCAAGCAGAACAAGTGCACGTCCACCTTAAACTGCAGTTCTGCGGCTCTACATGAAAACTGCCGGGGTGGGGGGGAGTGGAACATAGCTAAGGCGACTCCCCAGTGACACATTATTAAAAGTGACAGCAAAGGGGTTCTAGAATCCTGTCCCCACCACTTTACACTTCTTCACTGCCACCCCAGTAGTTCTCCGGTGTCCAGTGCAGTCTCTGGCAAATGCAGTGTGACCATCAAATGTTTGCTGATTGAATAAACAAATTCTTGTTTAAGTTCTATTTTACAAAACAGAATTAAAAAAATAAATAAATGGGCAACAAGATAAGAGGGCAGCTTGTTTTGCCAAAGCACTGTACTGAGGTGGTACAGCTTCGGGTCCCCGCAGGCAGGTCCTTCTCCTTGAGGCTGGGCGCTTCCCACCAGCTTTCCAAAGAAGCCTGTGATTTCCTTTAGTCTGTATTTTTGTCCTAGACTTCGTTCAGTTGATCGATGAAGGAGAGGAGCCTGCCCACTGTGAGGTCACTAGGAAGGCTCGAAGCCGACCTCCAAGCCCAGCCTCCCGGAAATGGAGAATAGGTTGCGCGCTGGGTACCACCCCAAAGATTTGGGGAGTTTAGGTTTCTCGGACTTGGCTGTGGTTACTGAACTTGGGAAAGGATGGGGTTGGGGGTGGGCAGGAAAAGTCCAAAAGCCGGGTCTGGGAAGCTGGGCCTGGGAGAATCTTCCCCCCAGCCCCACCCCAGCAGAGCAGAGGGCCGAGATTCCTGCGGGAGTCCAGGCTGGATCCCGTTCTGGAAGCGCTGCCCTTGGAGGCCGATGGAGATCTGTCACCACGCACGGGGCTCTCAGTCCTCTGAGCCTTGGATTTGTTACAGTGATGAACTTTTTTTTTTCCAGGTGATCAGACAAATAACAACAAAGACATAGCCCCCGGTCTCACAGTTCTGGGGGAGCTGGGATTGGAGCCTGGGTCCCGTCTGCCTGCCTCACTACCTAAGCGTTGGAAGGGGGCAGTAAGCGCCAGTGCTACATAGTAGGTCCGCAGGTGCGATCTGCTGCTACCTCTGTGGCTCCCCCCACCCTTTTATTTTTTGTATTGGGGGATCGAACTCACGACCTTGCGCTTGCCAGGCAGGCGCTTGTGTTACTGAGCTGTATCCCGACCCCTTTGCCCTTGGATCGTGGAAAGTTTCCATGTAGCCCTTCCCCGGGCACATCCGGAAAGTACCTTGTTCTTCGGCCTCTTCCTCCTGAAAGTGCAGGCGATTGGGAGGTGGGTGTGTGGAGGGCGCCCCAGGAAACCTTAAACTCTGGATTCCACCAGAGCTTTCAAGACTTTTGAGAGTGCAGGGTCCAAGGAAAGAGGGGGGACGCGCGTGTGCATATGCGTGCCTGTGTGCGTGCACGCTTGTGTGTGTGTGTGTGTGCGCGCGCGTGCACGCCCGCGTGATCCATGCAGCCCAGACGGCCCCGCACAAAGGGGCTGCAGGCAGACGCCTCCACTGCCCGGCCTCAGCTCCACCGCCCGCAGCGAATTAATTGATCCCTGAAAGGTGGGGCCTCGCAGCTTCCAGTTAATTAGCGAAGAAATGAATGAAGCCCCAGAGGCCTGGCAAGGGCTCCTGGGGCGCGGGCTTTTGTGCCGGCCAAAGTGGCCTGCGGGGCGCCCCTCTAGCGCCAGGCGAGGCCAGGAGGCCGGTTGGACGCTTGTCCTCCTGCGAGACGCGCTCCGCAGCCCCGCGCCTCCTTCTGTCTCTGACTCTTCTGCTTTCCGTTTCGACCTGGGCCATCGCCATCCTTTTTGAGTTTTTCCCGAGCTCTCCTGCTTCCTGGACTTTGTAGGAGTGTCCTGCCCTCCTGGACCGGACCCACCGTCTCCAAACTCTCTCCTGGGTCCCCCGCTCAGGCCAGCAACATCTGAGACGTGCAGAGCCGGTGCTGGGGACACCGGGGATCCTCTGTCCCAGGGTGCAGAGGGGACAGAGCACCGGTGCTCCTGGTGAGACTGCTCCACCCTTGGGTAGCTTCGGGTCGGGGCTCCTGGCTGCAGTCAGGGGATCCCCCTGATACAGCACGAGGCGGGAGGAGGGGGATCTGGCTTCCTGGGTCCTGCCCCAGCGCTTTCAGAATCATGGCAGCCCCACAGCGCGAATTATTAGGTGCCTGTTGTGTTCCCACCTTACAGCCCTTTCAACCCTCTAGGTCACTTGCTGTCACCTCAGCCAGTGAAGATCCAAGTGTCCGTGTCTGCAGCAGTTCCCTGGAGTTTAGAGGAGGGAGCCCGCTCTCCTGCCCCGGGCCCCTCACCCTCACCCTCACCCTCACCGCTCAGGCTGAATCGGCCTGTCTCTCAGCTGTTGTTCTAGCTCTCTGCTCTTTCCTGAATGCATGCGGAATTCAGACTGCAAAGCTAAGGTCAGAATCTCCCCTTTCCTCCAGTTGCCCACCTCTCGGCCTCTGGGAGCTGTAGCTGTGTAGATACCTGCGGTCAACCGGGATCCGAGTTGCAAAAGCAGCCCTCATCTGATTCCTTGCTCTCTGCCCTGCTGACCCTCATCCCCTTCCCCAAACCGCATTCCTGAGGCCCTAGCAAAGACCCTGGTGGATGGATGCTTCCAGAATGCAAGGTTCCAAACAGCAGGCCAGAACTGAGTTTTGACCGACTTTGGGACCATTGGGATGCCCTCCATGCACTTGGCTTCCTTCACTTCCCTCCGCTCCAAGGAGGCCCGAGACGGGGATTTCCATTCGCTGCCGCCCAGTCCTGTGCCCAGGGAGGCTTGGCCAGCTTCCCACGCATTCAGCCCACGGCTCTGAGCCTCAGTTTCCCTGTTGTTTTCAGATTGGAGACGCCGCAGACAAATTCACTGGGGAAGGAAGTGTTCAAATGGGTTGCTTGGTGGCGGGGCTGAAGTTTTGTGTGTCCAGGGCTCAGGACTGGAACCAGGGCCACCAGCTCATCCCTCTCCTGTGGCAGAAGTGGAGAAGGAACCCCAGGAAGGGCTCACTTCCCACACAAGCATGGGTGCTCCGTGGCCCTGTCTCCCCAAGGGCGGGCCACAGGCTGGTAGAGCTCAGTGGGGGTGGGGGGTAAGTGGGGCTCTGCAAGGTGCCAGCTGCCAGGTACACACTCAGGTGTGGACAAAAGTGCTCCTGTGGGCTGCCACAAAACCTTCTAAACCTAGGAGCTGGCATATGGAGCCTTGCAACTTTGCTTTCTGTCTTGCTTTGTGGTGGTGTGTTTTGAGACAGAGTCTCACTGTGTATTTTGGACTAGTCTTGAACTCACTATGTAGCCCAGGCTGGCCTCAACTCCAAGCAGTCCTCCTGCCTCAGCCTCCCTTGTGCTGGGATTGCAGGTGTGTACCTCCATACTCGATAGAGCCTAGAAGCTTTACACATCCCTAGTTTCTCCAAGCCTCAGTTGCCTCCTCTGTAAAATGGGCTAACAGTTCAAGCCCGATGTGAGCACGGCAGGAAGGCAGAGAGGCCAGACATACACCTTTCTCAGCTCGCCCCCACCCTGGAGCGGGGTGCAGGGTGCACAGAGTCAGCCGCCCAGGAATCCTTAGACATTTGGGTGTGGTCAATAGCACCCAGTGTTTGGGGTTGGGATCTTTTCAGGTTTGGGAATGTTTACATAAGGAGCTCGGTTACCTATGTTACAGGTACACTCTACACATATAGCCCGGAGGTGACCATATACCACCTCGCTCTGTGCCCGAGGCTTCTGTTCGGACTGTGACCCAACTCGAGCGGTTAGTTGCAGAGATTACTGGGTCATGCTGACACTCCAAGAGTTTTGGGTTTTGGATTGCGGGTGTGTGTGTGTGTGTGTGTGTGTTCAGAGAGGTTCAGCATGACACAGAGTATACACACAGGCACACGGAGACACAGACGTGGACAACACACATACATGCTTGGAAGACTACAGCGCACACTTTAAGCCCTTTTTGGACCAAGTTTCTGAATCCCTCAAAAACTGCTAGGGACCCCAAAGTGTCTGCTCTGGCCCCCTGCACTGGAGTTTATGTTCCTGCCTGGCTTTGAGGCCAGGCAGCCTGCTCTTTGGTCCAGTGGGTGCTTTTTTAGCCATCACTACTGTCTGTGTCCTCTGTCCTCTGAATGAAGGGAAATAACCAGGACTCCAGGGAGACTGGAGGGACACCCCTGGGTACTTGGTGGGTTCCCCATTGGGAGTAAGGCTTTCTGGCCTCGGGGCCCTGCAAATCTCCTGGCTCCCAGTGCAGTGGGGTCAGTGATTTTCCACTCCTAGGGCTGGACTCAGCCGGCCAACTCCTATTCAGCCACAGAAGCCCACTGCCCCTTCCCCAGCTCTGTGGGCTACTCCAGGTCCTTAGGGGTGAGAGCAGATGACCTCTCCTCCTCAGCTGAGAGCTGCCGGGGGCTGTGGTGAAGGTGAGAAAGACAGATTAGATGGGAAAAGAAAAGAGACAGAGCCAAGGACTGAGGAAGAGAGGGGTAGGAGAGACAAAACGGAGGAAGAGACACAGACAAGTGAGCCTGAGATCCAGAGAGCCTGGGAGAGGCGTGGGGGGGGGGTGAAGAAGAGAGACAGACCAAGGGACAAAGACACAGACACACAGAGAGAAGTAGAGGGACAGGGCCATGGCCAGGCCTGGGGGTGCACACTTGTAATCCCAGCACTGTGGGAGGCTGAGGCAGTGGGAGGCTGAGGCAGGAGGATCACAAACTCAAGCCCAGCCCAGGAAAACAAGCAGCTTAGTGAGACCCTGTCTCAAAACAAAACATTAAAAAAGAGCTGGGGATGTGACTCAGTGTGAACGCCCAGAGTTGAATCCTCAGACACACACACACACACACACACACACACACACACACACACACACACAGCCAAGAAGAGAAAGAGACAGGACAGAGTAAAGCGGGTCTAAGGCCTGTGGGGAAAGATTGGCCAAAGGGAAACAGAAAGGGGTCCTGGGGAAGCCGGGCCTGTGGTGAGGCCCTGCATCCTGCTGAGTGTGACTTCACCCGGGGCGAGGCGGGCCTGGCGTGGTATAAATGCCTCCGTCAAATCAGGGCTGAACTGCTGGAGCCCCCATTTCCGGGGGGTGGGCGGCCTCCAGCCCTGGGGGAACATGGCTTGCAAAACCGTGGAGAGCATCAGCTCCTGGCAGCCACAGCCTTCATTAGGGGATTGCAGGGGATCCCTACAGGGCCTGAGGGGGAGTTCATGACTGAGAGCTGGGGGGGGCAACACCCCATTTCTCTTTGCCACTGGCTTCCTGGGGACGCCCTTCTGTGCCCTTCCAGTGCACCTCCACACAGAGCTACCAGGAGGCTCAGCCGGTGGAGCAGAGCTGACCCAAAAGAAGAAACAGGACTCCCCCCAAGGTCCTCCAGGTTCCCAGAGTGCACTGGGCCAGAGGGGAGGGGCTGCCCAGTTTCTCAGAGCCTGGCTAGAGGGATGGGTGTGTGTGCGTGTGCGTGGCCGGTCTCCCCATCCCCTAAGGGAAGCGCACCTCTGCTTGACCAGGTGGAGGGGCGGTGACAGAAGAAGTTTGGGTCCCGGAGGCGCCCGGTCCAGCCGGGGCTGCCCCAGCTCATGCCGCCGCCCACCTGCTTCAGATAAACCCCAGCTGGCCTGGTCCCCGCACTGCGCACTGCCCTCCCCACGCGGCTGCGGGGAAAGGTTCTAAAGGTTGCGCCTCAGTCGGTCGCAAAGCCCAGGCTTTCTCATCTCTTTCTCCTCTCTCTGCCCTTGCAAAGGCTTCTGTTTGTTTTGCTTCGTGGTAAGGGAGCGCTCCATCCAGAAAGAGGAAGAGGGTGCTCCCCAGGGTAGGCCGAGCAGGGGGAGCACACACAGCGCTGTGGAGATGAGTGCGTGCGCCCGTGTATCTGCGTGTGCGCGCGCGTGTGCGGGTGTGGGTGTACTCGGCTGTTACAAGGGACCGGCTTCAGGTGCGCGGCCCTGGGCGGGGGGGGGGGGCAGGAATGCAGGGGGAGATTTACACCTTTCTCTCCGGGGCCGCCCCGCAGCCTCCAGAAATGACCCCTGGTGCCGACCTGTCTGGAAGCCATCGGGCGGCCACTAGGTGCGCTCTGCCCACCCACCCTGCACCGTGGGGGGGCTGCCTTCCAGCGTGGCCCTCACTGCTGCCCCCCCATGCTGCCCCGTCCCCAGCCCGCACCCCTCCCCCGTTCCCCTCCCCCGCGCAAGGCCTGCAGCTGCACCCCCTGCTGCCCCCACGGCCGCCAAGCCCCCAGGAGCAGGGCCTGGCCCCAAAACCTGGATGGGCAGAGTGTACACTGCCCAGCCCGATCCAGCCCGGCCAGACGGGGAGACTGATAACACCCAGACGCCTCTGGAATCCCGCGAGCCGCGCGCGCGCGCCCGCCTGCCCTGGGACTTGTCGCCACCTCTGGGAGCCCGATGAAAGCCCCACTCATCCAAGCCCTTCAGGACGGGGACCCTGGAGCCAGGGCTCTCAGAAGTGATGTTTGACACCCACGCCCTGGCTGCCGGGTCCCTGATTCCTCCCTGCCCCAGGCTCCACCGAGGTCTGGGAGGGCGCAGATCCCAAGCTTCTGGAGAGGACCCGGGAGGCCGGGGCTGGCCGGGATGGGGCCTCTGTCGCCTGGCTGGGGAGTGAGAAGGTGGAGTCGGGCAGGTGACGCGGACTCCGTGGACGGCTCAGTTCCTTAACCCAGGTTTTAATAGTTAACTCATTTTCTCAAAGTGCTTGATCTGTGGTAAATGAAAACTTTTTGTCCTGTTACTTAACACAGGTGCAAGGTGACCCAGCATGATATAGATGCCTCTACTAAATTCAGCTTGAACTGCCCGAGCCCCCCACCGACTCCTGGGGCAGCCTCCAGCCCTGGGGGAACCTGGCTTGCAAAATCATAGAAAGCATCAGATCCCAGCAACAGCACAGCTGAGCCTATGCAGTGCATAAGGTCTCGCTATGTAGTGCAGGCTGGCCTCAAACTGCAGGCATCCTCCTGCCTCAGCCTCCATCCCTAGCGCCAGGCCTGTGCCTCCACACTCGGCTTCTATTATTCTGCCGAGCCTGAGCCCCGTCCCTTACACTGTGACTTTTCTAGATCCTTTACATTACCTAATGCAAGGTCAGTGCAGCGGAAATAATTCTGTACAGGATTGTTTAAGGGTCCTAAGGAAAATGTCTGTCCGGGTCCAGAACAGAGGAGATTTTTTTTTCAAATGATTTTGGTCAGGAGGCTGGTTGTGTCCACCAAGTCGATGGTATCATCGCTGGTCGCCTCTCAGAGGTAGAAGGAAACCATGGAACAATGGGTGGTGTGAAGGAAGGGGGTGGCCTGAGGCCACAGGCGTCACAGGGCAGGCAGCCACCTCCTCGGAAGTCTGGAGACTGATGGAGACTGGGGGGGCACTCACCTGAGACTGGCCCGGAAGGGCTGGAAGAACAAGGGGAGGAGTTTTAGTCCTGAGGGCTTTGGTGCCATAAGAAGCCATGTTTGGTAGCCAGGTATGGTGGTGATTATTGTAATCCCAGCATTTGAGAGGCTGAGGCAGGAGGGTTGCTGCTAGTTCAAGACCAGCCTGGGCTACATAGTGTGACTCTGTCTCAAAAAATGACAAAATAAACAAAGAAAGTCATGTCCAGCTGTCACATTCAATAATCTTGGGACATTTGGGGGGGCACACTAGTCAATGCATTTTCTAGAAATTCCATATAGTGAGTTATGGGGTGTGGGTCTAGACTGCTGGTTTTTTGGTTTGTTTTTGTTTTTTGGTACCTGGGATGGAATTTAGGACCTTCCGTTATGCCACTGTGCTAAATCCCCGGCTCTACACTGCTGTTTTACAGGCTCTACTCTTCTTTGAGGCTCAGACTCCCAGACTGACCATTTGCTGCCCCCCTTCACCACCCAGAAAGGACCTCTCCACTTATTTGTGCCATGGACCCTGCCCCGGGCAGATTAGGAACATCTATGGGTACCTCCCCAGAATTTTTAAAAGATGGAGGACTGGGATTTAAAATAAAAGCAATAAAAAAAAAGAAGTCAGATGTGGTAGTGCATACCTGTAACCAGAGATATTCAGGAGACTGAAGCAGGAGAATCTCAAGCTTGAGGCTTGCGGGGATACCCTAGCAAGACCCTGTCTCAAAGAAAAAATAAGTGCTGAGGATGTAGCTCAGCAGTAGAGCAAAATCAATCAATCAATCAATCAATCAATCAATCAATCATTCTCCTGCCAGGCTTGATGGTGTACAGCTGTAATCCTAGCACTGGGCAGGCTGAGGCAGGAGGATCTCTGTAAATTCAAGGCCAGTCTGGGCTACATAGTGTGTTCAAAGCCTGAACTACAAAGGGAGACTGTGTCTCAATAAAAAAAGATCTCTCATAAATGTGTAAAAGAAACCCACATTTGAGATTCAGTGGCCAGAATGCTTCTTAGGAATGTGTTACATTAAAAAAAAAAAAAGCTCTAGCATCAGTTCTACTTTAAACCCTTCATACCTAAGAGTATTTATTGCATTGTATTAATTTGACATAGCAATTATAACTGCAGAAAATTTTCATAAGGAAATAATAGTAACGTATAAAGGTCTGTGCCCAGGGCTCCTTATTTTAGTATTTGGGGGAAGGGGAGGAATCCCTGTGTAGCCCAGGCTGCCTCACACTTTCATCCACCCTCCTGCCTCAGCCTCCCAAGTGCTGGGATTATAGGCGTGCACCCCCACACCTGGCTCTTCATTTCTAATTTGTACTCTTCAATTGGAGTGAGAAAAACAGTATCCCAAGATTTCAGTCCCCCGAATGGCACAATAACATGCCTGTGGTTTGCACTGGTGACCAAATCCAGGCTGCTGCACGGCATATCCTCTCCTTTCATCCTGGAAGGAAATACTCACTTCTCTGAGATTAGGGAAAATGGAAGTGTGGTTTTCCCCTCATTCAAATTCAAGCATCATGGACTCCATCTGTAGATTCTATGCCATTTCAGTTAAGAGCTTATTGGCTGGGCCTGGGGGTGCACACCTGTAATCCCAGCACTGGGGAGGCTGAGGCAGGACGATTTCCATGAGTTTGAGGCCTGCCTTGGCTACATAGTGAGTTCAAGGCCAACCTGAAATACATAGTGAGATAGTGCCTAAAAGAAAACAGAGGAAGAAAGAAAGAAAGAAAGAAAGAAAGAAAGAAAGAAAGAAAGAAAGAAAACAGTTTCTTGGAGGATACCAGAATAAGAAGTTGAACTGAATCACACAGGGACAGATGGATCTCTGGGACACTTCGGGACAGACAGGATTCTCGAGGCAGGCCCGTTGCAGAAAGCTGGCTGTACCTCTGGATGTGGCAGACCAGGGCAGCAAGCCAGGCTTGCTTTGCACAGGAAAACCACTATGTGAACAATATATTAGGGACTGTTTTTCAGGGAACCCGGAGGAAGCGAGTTATGACTCCCAGAACAGAATTTTCTCCTAAAAGCCCACAGAAACCTCAACCCCAGCCCACCGGATGCTGGTGATGGTGGTGGTGGTGGTGGTGGTGGTGTGTTGGTAAATATCTATAATCTCAGGAATCTGGGAGGATGAGGCAGGAGGGTTTCTGTAAGATCTAGGCCAACCTGGGCTACATAGTGAGTTCCAACCCAACCTAAATTACACAGCGAGACTCTCCCTGCCCCCTTTTTTTGTACCAAGAATTGAACTCACTACCTCACACTTGCCAGGCAGGCACTGTGCCATTGAGCTACATCCCCAACTGAGACCGTATTTTAGGAGACAGAACTTATTTTAATGCATAGCAAGGAGCCAGTGCACTAGAGAGAGACAGACTTCTTTATTGCTCCACCAGCTTCCAGCAGCTAAGTGGAGGTATAGTGTCTGCCAATTTGGGGGTTTATGCTTGGGTCTCTAAATTTTTTTAGTGTAATGTTCCCAATGTGAAATGGTAGAGAGACTGGTAGAATATACTGCACACCTGTGACCCAACGTCAGTCATTATTAGCACAAGGCCAAGCTCAGTATCCCGGGGAGTAGAAGTGGCCCCAGGGGACTGACTTATTTGTTTGCAGTATTGGGGATCGAACCCAGGCCCTTGTGCATGCTAGGTAAGTGCTCTACCACTGAGCTGCACCGCCAGCACTTTTTATTTTTCATCTTGAGGCAGGGTCTCTCTATGTTGCCCAGGCTGGGCTTGAACTTGTGATCCTCCTGCCTCAGCCGCCCAGAGCGCTGGGATCACAGGTATGCACCCCCATGCCCCGCTCCCAGTGGTTGGTTGTTGGTTGCTGATTTCGTGCAAATGTAGACACGGTGTCGTTTCATCGCTAAATATTTTAGCCTGTTATCATCAAAGGATGAGAAAGACTTTAAAAAACTATACAGCATAATACTGTTATCACACATCGCCCAAAGATAATGATTGTGTAATTTTTAAAGAAATATTAAATTTAATTTTTAAAGAAATATTTTTAAAGAAATATTTAAAGCCTGAGGGACTTAGCAACTTAAAGGGAACCAATCCTCCTCTTTCCCTCCCTCCTCCGGGACCTTCTCCTGTTTGAGACAGGATCTCACTCTGTTGCTCAGGCTGGCCTCAAACTCGCAGTGATCCTCCTGCCTCAGCCTCCTGAATTCTGAGATTACAGGCAGGAGCCACCATGCCCCGCCATGAGAACCTATTTTAAAAGAAAAAGTGGGCTGGAATAGAGCTTAGTGTGAAGGACCTCGGTTCAATCCCCCAGTATAAAAACAAAAATAAAAATAAAAGGTGCCAACAATGTGCTTGCCTTATGTTTTATTATAGGCCTCTTAGACAGACCTCTCTTTTCTGTTTACTTGAAGAAGAAAATTAAAATGGAAGCATTAGTTCACAATGATTCCAAGAGTCACAGTCACAACAGTTCGGTCAGTTGCACTTCCCCCAGTGTCCTTTGTCATGTTCCTCTGTCCACTGGTTTTCCATCAGCAAGAGTTTGAGAGATGCTTGCTGGTGCTCTGTGTGGGTTCACAGAAGGCAGCTACGCAGTATCTCGTTTCCTCTTTGATTTACTGACAGGCAGGCATGAGCATTTCCATTTGTAAAATGGGGATATTTTACCACTTTCTTCCTTTTTTACCATCACCACCACCATCATTACTATTTGTGTGGCACTGGGGAAGGAAGCCAGGGAGGCCTAGGTTATCCCCCTCGTCCCCTTTTGAAAAACCATTTTAAGACAAGTCTTGTTAAATTGCTCAGACTAGCTCAAACTTGTAGTCCTCCTGCCTCAGCCTCCCAAATAGCTGGGATTACAGACACGCGCAGCACCCCCTGGCCCATTTCTTCTCCGCGTATTAGACTGGAATCTCCCGCACTGCCTGACGGAACGCCACACCCTTCAAAACTAAGGTTTCAGGAGTCGGTCTCCATTCGCCACACATTTTGCGTTTGTGAGTTATGGACCTCTTCTGCTGTGTTGACATACTGTATATGTTACACTGCATTAAGATAGAAATTAAAAAGGGATAACCTTAAAAAATAAATGTGCATAGAAGTTCTTCCTTCCTGCAGTGGGGGCCTGTTCCTCCGCGCATGGCCCAGGGCCGGCTGGACGAACTCCTCAGGGTCCCTTAAACCTGCCACCAGTCAGGACTCCCCCTGCCAAGCAAATGAAAGAGGGGTTTTTGCAGTCTGATCTCCCGCTGTCCAGCCTCTGGGAGAATCAAAGATTTCTACTCAAGCCTCTGTCCCTGGGAGGGGGTCCCCAGCAGGGATATTTACAGACTGAAAACTGCCTTAGAAAGGGAAAGCCTGCTCCTTCCTTCCTTCCTTCCTTCCTTCCTTCCTTCCTTCCTTCCTTCCTTCCTCCCTCTTTCTCCCCCCTCATTGTTAATTTTAAAGGCCTCTCTCTCTCCCAGCAAAAGAGAGGCCAGGGCAATGGCTCAGCCACTCAGCCAGAGACTTTATAAATACACTGCCTTGCCTGCAGGAGGGGATTTTCTCCTCCCTCTTGCGCCCAGCAGTGCTAACAGCAGGAATTAAGGCTGAGGACCCCAGAGGGGGCTTCCTTTCCGCGGGGGAGGTGCCCCGACCTCTCTGCAAGGCGCAAGGCGTTCATCACTGGTTTAGTGAGGAGCAGGAACGTGCGCCCTCACATGCACACCAGCATTCCCGCACACCTGTGCGCACACACACTTGTATTTGCTCACACGTGTGTATGCACACACACGTGACTCACAGGCAACAGAGCGAAGATGCGTGCACTGCTCAGGCCGGGCTCCTTCCAAGAAGCCTCCCCGCCCCATTCTGCAGGTGCAGCTCAGTTTGTGGGGTCCTGCAGTCCAGAGCCATGTGGGGTGCAGGCAACCCCCTCACCACACCGACGCGCAGGGAGCTGGCCAGAGAGAGGCAGCGCTTTCTTCTTCCTTCCTTCCTTTATTTATTTATTAATTAATGATTATTATTATTTGCAACGCTGGGGATGGAACCCAGGGCCTCCAGCATGCGAAGTCAGTGCTCCACCACAGAGCTACATCCTCAGCTACTTAATCTTTTGAAACAGAGTCTTCATGGCAAATAACGTACTGTTTTTCTTGTCAAGATTTCTTTTTATGACGAATTTGTTTAGACATGACTTTTAGTAATTCATACTAAATTCTATCTATCTATCTATCTATCTATCTATCTATCTATCTATCTATTTTGACGCAGGGTCTCGCCATATAGTCCAGACTGGCCTTGAGTTCACTAGATAGCCCAGGCTGGCCTCAGACTCAAGGCAATCCTCCTGCCTCAGCCTCTCGAGTGCTGAGACTACAGGTGTAAACCATCATTCCCAGCTCCTATTTATTTATTTTATTTTTTGTAACAGGTCTCACTACGCAGTTCAGGCTGGTCTTGAACTCACCATGTAATGCAGGCTGGCTTTTTTTTTTTTTTTTTGGTAAAAAGAGACACAACCGGGCGTGGTGGCACATGCTTGTAATCCCAGCACTCAGGAGGCTGAGGCAAGAGGATCCCTGTGAGTGCCAGGCCAGCCTAAACTGCACACAGAGACCCTATCTCAAAAAAATAAAATAAAGGGGGCTGGGCCAGGAGCTCAGTGGTAGAGTGCTTGCCTATCATACACAGAGGCCCGAGTTCGATCCTCAGCACCACCAACCAACCAACAAATAAAGAAATAAATAAAGGCAAATAAAATAAACCACAAACGAGATCCATGCTGGGTCCTCCGTAGCGTAGCCGTAGCACAGGGTCTCTGGCCAAGTCACCAGCATGTGCTACCTAAACAGTAACTCCTGGGGCCAGGTGTCACCTGGCCTCTGTCCTTCTGCCCTCCACCCTCATCCATAATGAATCAGCGCCCATCAGCGAGCCCTGCAGACTTCTGCCTACACTGCAAGCGGATCCTGCTAACTGGGCAGAAGCGGGCAGGCTGAGCTCCCGGGATGCGGCCCTGGCCATCCTGAGGACCTCAGCACTTCGGCTGTGTGTTTAACTCCCCCCAAGCTTCCAGCGGGGTCCTTCTTCCCCTTCTCCAGACGAGACCCCAACTTTCTCGTGCCCATGATGTGGGATGGATCTTAAAAAAAAATGAGCCTTGCGGTGCACCCCACGGTCAGCGCAGCCCAACAGCCTGGTGTCTCCAATCCATTCGCGATGGCTGTGAAGCTGTAAATCTTCCCCCGTTTCCTGCAGAAAGGCTGACCCAGGAGAGGCGGCTGCAGGGTTCTCTCACACCACTTCTGCAGTGCTGTGGTCCTGCTGTGCCTGCCTTGTTCTGGGGCCTGGCAGCAGGGCCCCGTCCTGTCCTCTTTCCCTCCACGGTGGCCCGGGCAGACTCAGTGTGATGTGTGGTTTCACGGTGGTGCTGGGGTGGAGGAGAAGGTGGTATTTTACCCTGGCTCTGGAGGCCGGGCCTCTTCAAATCACAAGGCTTCTCCCCCATCTCTTTCTGCATCTTTGTGAAAAATGGCAAGATTCTGCTGGAAAACAGGTTTTTCTGGCTGCTTAGCCTTCAAATGGATGTTTCCTTGGCTGAGGGAAGCCAGGGACTGGCAGGAATGTTTTCAAGCAAAGGAGGATTGCTTGTGTTCCCCGAGCCTGGGACGGAGATGGGGAGATGGAGGGGACTTGGTTGTCAAGCCGTTTCCAGACCTAACTCTTTTAGGGTGACCCCAGCCCCGGCCTCAGCCACAGCCCTAGCTGCTCAAACAGTTCTAGAAAAATGGAGCATCCGTTGGAGTGATTGATTGGAATTTTGTGAGCAGGACACACAGGTAAGCAGGCAGAACGAGGAGCCATGGCTTTTTTGTGTGGGGGGAAATATAAATATATATAAAACCACCTCAGAGCAAACTCAGCCGGGTGACCTTTCTATTCCTCGGCATCCACCCAGTGACACCCAAATTCTTGCTGTCCCTCCTAGGGTCCCTGGGGTCCAATCCCTGGCAAACTTGAACGTGCAGAAGGTGGAGGAGCTGCTATTGTGATTATGGTAATTATGACTCTTCAGAGTGAAATTAACTGACGTTTGTAAAACATATGGAGATTCTCTAGCTCTGCCCGGTGGAAACCTGTGAATCACTGGGACTTTGGGAGATGACGTGATAGAATTGTTATTGTTCCACTTGATGTGTGGATCAACTGCTCTTAAGATGTGTGGAAAGATAAACCCTAGGGTGCCCAGGAAGGCTGGGTGTGTAAATGTGGAGGTACACACACACACACACACACAGGGGCTCAAACTTAACATGGAATGGAAACCACAGATGGGAATGTTGGCTTTTCTTTTTTTACTCTCACCAATCTGTTTCTTTACAGCAGCAGAGAATCATTCCAAATAAAGAGTTTTTGTTGGCATTTTGACAATTTATTCTGAAGATTATTTTAAAAACAAAATTAGCTATGTGTGGTGGCACATACCTGTAATCCCAGCACTTGGGAAGCAGAGGCAGGAGGATCTCTGTGAGTTCGAGGCCAGCCTGAGTCACATAGTGAGACCCTGTCTCAAACAGACCAAAAGAAACAAACAGAAAAAAAAAAAAATCAAAAGATAATCTGAGAAAATAATTGCACCGAATACACTCGTTAAATAAGGAAGGTGACTAAATCAGAATAGAGGAAATATGTTCTCTTCAGCGCTTTCAGAAACAGTTTCTTTCATCCTAAAAGTTCTTGTAATTCCAAAAATGAGGAAAAATTGTGGCACTGAAAACTGCCTTTTAATCGTGCAAATCTACAGTATCTGCCAAACTTTTCTGTTTTTCCCAGTAAGTCAGGTTAGATATTTAAACCATGCTTTGTTTTTTAAATGACAAGAGGCTGGAGATGCAGTGGGGTTTGTTCATCTTGCTTTGTGAGCACAGCAAGGCTCCGGAACAGGACAGGCCCCAGTGTCTGCCGACTGTCCCACATCTTCTCCTTCTCTGCCACCCTCTCCACATCCTCTGTCACAGCGTGCATGGCGTCAGGATTCCCCGCAACCTGTGACTGTCCCTCCAGCACCTGCGTTGGCTCCATGATGGACCTCAAAAATCAGCCTCCAGATACCAGCCATGGAAAACAACAGAGGATCATTTTAAAATGCAGATAGAATTATGTTACGCCACCAGGCTATATGTGTCCAATAGTTTCCCGTCGCTATTCAGAGAAAGAATGAAATATATTTTAATAGATGAGGGTGGCCCTGCAGGGCCTTGAACCTTCTCTCTTCTGCAGTTCCATTTATCTCCACTGCTTTCACCTGGGTAAACTGAATTCTGGCTCCCCAAATCCACACCCCTGGTCCCCGCCCTTTGCCTGTGACTTGGCATTTCTACCGCTGAGACTTCGCCAGACCTGGTGGAGGGGTCCGGTTGGACCCTCTGAGCAGCCCGCGGCAGAAATGACCCTGGGCCTCCTCTGAACAAAGGCCTCAAGAGGCACACTCCTCCCCCTCCTCCCTGCTTGTCCTTCTGTGTCTGGGCCACTGAGAGGGAGGAGCTTTCTCTGGGTTGCTGTGGCCCCTGGCTGAGTCCAGTGAAGCCACCCAGCCCAGAGCCACAGGGGAAACAGATGCTTCTTGTTGCAAGACGGAGGCATTGTGGCCATTTGTTTCACAGCATTAGCTGCCCGATGCGTGGTACTCTGACTTTTTCTTCTAGCTTCTGTGACACAGGACAGAACACAGGATGCTGTTCTGGGGCTTCTCCCACCTTAGTAACCCTGCTGCACCCTGGAGACGTCAGCTCACGGCCCATTTCCTTGCAGAAACCCTTGCCTAAGGCTCAGCCCAGGTGTAAACCTTCTGTGATTGTATAACTGATGGCATCACCTCCCTGTGGAGGTGGCATCGATCATACTGTGCCACTGGGTCACTGTTCACTGGTGGCCCCTCTCCCTCAAGACAGTTCACTCTGCATCCCCAGCACATAGCGCGGTGCCTTACCAAGCACATGGTCGGCACTTGGCACATTATGGAAGAATCAACGAGTGAACAAGTAGAAAGCAGTTTCTCCACCGTAAAAACACCGCAGGTCTAGTAGAGACAGCTTCGATGGCCTAAGAGACTATTCTAAAAGAGGGGATCGGCTGGGGGTGCAGCTCAGTGGTAGCGCACTTGTGTAGCATGTGTGAGGCCCTGGGGACCATCTCCCAGTATTGCAAAGGAAAGACAGAGAGAGAGAGAGAGAGAGAGAGAGAGAGAGAGAGAGAGAGGTGAGAGTGAACTGAATGGAGAGGAGGGGTGAGGCTGAGTCCCTCATGCCCCACGCGCTGGCTCATGGAGTCCTGCTGGCCTTTGGAATCCTGGTGAGGCCAGGGAAGGCTTCCGGCTCCAAGGTCCTGGTGCTTCTCAGGAAGGGCTCTGGGATGGGCCACACAGATGAGCGGGTAGTGCCAGGTCCCGATGGAGTAAGCAGAATGTTCAAGGCCCAGGAAATGATGCCCAGGGAGATGACCAGGGGCCGGAAGGGGGTCCCTGATTAGGAGCCTGGCTGGGGGGGGGGCGGGTTGGACTGGTGTAAACGCCAATGAGGTGCCACAGTGGGAAAGCCTGGCCTGTTCTGAGCCTCAGCCCAGCCTTACCCACGCCTGCCACCAAGGAAATCGGCCATCGCCACCCCGTTTGACAGATCCAGAAAGTAAGGCACAGTGACTTTGGGTGCCTCAGCTAAAGTCACAGGTCAAAGCAGACACAGGGCCAGGACTGGACTCAGCCAGCCCAGTTCCACCATGGGACGTCTGTGGCCTTGGTCAAGAGCAGAGGCCGACAGAGGAAGATTTGTGCACTGGACGAGCGAGCGCCGTGGCCAGCCGGATGGGGGACCGTATTTTGTAGCAGGCATTAACTAAACGGAAATGAAAGAGAGGGGCTCCCAGGGATGATGAGGTGGGGGACAGGGGAGGTCAAATCAGCCAGCAGCCAAGGACTCTCTCTGCTGAGTTCTCAGAAGAGAGGAGGAAAGGAGACAGGGGGGAGGGGACCCCGAGGCCCTGGGTGAGCGCATCCGTGGGCGTGGCCTCCAATGGGCGTGGCCTCTCATGGGAGTGGCTTCGCATGGGCGTGGCCTCATATGGGCGGGGCCTCCCATGGGTGGGGCCGTCAGGGCTCAGACCTCAGTGCAGGGACCCACAGGAAAATACCTAAGCTGGGGTGACAGCGAGCAAGTGGGGGAAGTAAAATGGGGGGGATAGCGAGGAACCCTCATGGGACCACAGGGAGCAGTTCAGAGTCAATAAATTTGGCGCTGGGCTGGTGTTTACCCAGGACTCGTAGAACCCTGCTCACCTGGGGCTGTGACTGGCTCGGGTCCTACCCTGGTCCCCGGGGATGTGGATCCACCTGGACAGGAACCAGGGCCTGGCAAAGAGGGGTCTCTGGGCGGGAGTCTCGGCGGGCAGCAGGGAGCCCCAGATCGGGGCGGTGGGGCCCCTGAGCGCCTGGGCAGAGGGAACCACAGGACAGGAGGCCCGGGGGTCCTTTCTCTGTAATTAGTTCTCAGAGGCCCCGGGTCCTCCCGGCGTGTTAACCTCTTAGTGTTCGCTGCACACCCGGGAGGTGATGGGGAAACTAAGGCACTTTTTATGCTTCAAGAATCAGCTGGTAGAGCCAGCTAG
Source organism: Hydrochoerus hydrochaeris (assembly GCA_004027455.1). NCBI lineage: Eukaryota > Metazoa > Chordata > Mammalia > Rodentia > Hydrochaeridae > Hydrochoerus > Hydrochoerus hydrochaeris. The sequence continues at coordinate 35,449 of PVLA01006347.1, read as the reverse complement.
AAGAGTCACTTCTCAGATACTAAGAGCTTTGAGGGGAGAAGAGAGAGAGAGAGAGAGACAGACAGACAGAGAGAAGAGAGGAGAGGATTTGGGACCTGGGTTCAAATCTTCTTTACCTGGGTACTGTGTGGCCTGGGGAGAGTCTCTGAACCTCTCTGAGCTTCGGCTTGATCCACAGATGAAGGGAGCCGGGTGCCGTGGGCCCTAGGGCGGGGTGTCGGGGAGGTGTCGGGTGTGTGTGGTGTGCTGAGGAGGGTGGGTTTGGTCGAGACCTCGGGCTGGACACGGCTGCACTGTGATGAATCCCTGCTGACCTCCAGAGGGGTGAGCCCAGAATGGGACTTACTTCTGGGAGACCTGAAGAGAATGGTCTGGGTGCAGGGTGGACGGCTGGGCCAGGACCAGTGTGAGCCCCCTTGGACTTTTCCAGCTAGAAGAACGCCCGGGCACATGTCCAGAGGGCACTGGGGAATTCCTGGAACTGTTGAGTGTCCCCAGCTCACGCCGAACACTCTCCTCTGTCAGCACCCAGATAGACTCAAGAGAGCTGCTGTCGCACTTGGGGAAGAATTTGGAGCGTGTGTCTCCCGGCCTCCTCCTCCACCTTCTCCACCTCCTCCTCTTCCTCCTCTTCCCTTGAGAGTCCTGTTTTATTTATTCATTTTATTTATTTATTGTTGTCTTTTTGAAACAGGGTCTTGCTGTGCAGTTCATGCTGCCTTGAGCTCACTTTGTAGCCCAGGCTGGTAGCAAACTCTCAGCGATCCTCCTGCCTCAGCCTCCTGAATGTTGGGGTTACAGGCATGAGCCACCATGCCTGGTTTGAGAGTCTTGTTTTAAAGGAAGCCTTTATTAGCTTAATGAGTGGATGTTATGTCCCTGCTGCGTGACCTTGGGGATCTGTGGAAATCTGACCTCTGTGGTGCTCAGATTTCCTACCCGTGAGATGGAGGATTTTTTCTGTTTGTTTGCTGGCCTGTTTTTTAGATGAGGTCTCGCTATCTAGTCCTGGTTGGCCTCAAACTTGTGACACTCGCCCTGCCTCAGCCTCCCTAAGACCAGATGACAGGTGTGTGTGCGCCCTGCCATTCCCTTTGGTTCCCGCCGTCTCTGGTGCCACCTGCCTGCCTATCTGTGGCCTCTCCCAGGGAGCTGGAGTGGCAGCCGAGAGCTGCTCCGTGACGTGACATCGTGGGCATTTGAGAGCCCAGGCTTCGAGGCTGGGGCGGCGATGGCAGGTGCTGGCTTCATGCAGGGCAGGGAGAGTGCAGGCGACGGGGCCAGGCAAGGGGTACTCAGGGGCACCGGGCAGGGGCTGTGGTCAGCCCTGGGCACCATTCTGTATCTGTTGATTCCCAGGTGTGGGATACTAAGTGTACAGTCTGGGGGTCCCTGGAGGAACTTGGTTTTTTTTGCAGGAGGGGGCAGAGGAGGGCACTTTGACGAGCAGAGTACTTACTAAAGCTTGGAACCTAGGGGTCTGAGTTACCCCAAATCCAACTCGAGATCCTCCTGCCTCAGCCTCCCAAAGTGCTGGGGTTATAGGTGTGTGTCACTGTGTCTGGCTACCTTGTTATTGTTTTTCTTGATTCCTAGTACTTCTTGATTCTTTTTTTTTTTTTTTGGTACCAGAAATGGATCTCAGGACCTTGAGCTTCCCAGGCAGGCACTGAGCTACATCCTGGGCCCTTCCTGGCACTTCTTGGCACTTCTTGTCCCCTGCAAAAAGAAAAACAAACAGAAACTTAGATGCACAACTTTCTTTCTTTCTTTCTTTCTTTCTTTCTTTCTTTCTTTCTTTCTTTCTTTCTTTCTTTCTTCTGTGCTGTACTGGACTCAAACCCAGAGCCCCTGCATCCCAGGCAAGTGCTCTGCTCCAGCCCTGCACCCCAGCTCACCTTTTGCCCAGCAGAAAGCATTTCATTCCCTGCATGATGCGCACGCTCTCCCCCACCACTCTCCCCGCCAAAATAGAAGCTCTCAAGTCCTTTTGTAGTTAAAAAAAAAAAAAACAACAACAACAAACAGTCATGGAATAATTGAACAAATCAGCCTTCTCGCTGCACAGAGGTGACTCATTTCCCATCTCTGCAAAACCCCCCTCCCCAGCTCCCCAAGCGCCACTTCCTGTGTAGCCGCTGCACCCAGATGGCTTCCCGGATCTCAGTCGCCACCCTGGCTTTCTCCGAGGGTCAGACGAGGTCACGGACGTGAGGGCACCGGTGGGGAGCGCCCTGCCTCAGCCTCCAGTTCTGGCCGGGCTCTCAGCGTCTCCTGACGGTTCCACTCCTCTCCTTCTCTGTTCAGTCCCGGGGATGATGTGTGGCGTCTGAATGATTGAGTTGTTATTGGTCTGGAAGGGACCAGGCAGGGAGAGCAATTTTTGCTGAATTGTGTCGTTGTGGAGAAGGCTGATCCCTGGCTGGCTGAGGTGTCTTCCTGCGGTTCCCCCAGCCTAGGAGCCAGGAAGGAGGCCAACAGTTGTGGGGCGTCGGGGCTCCTCTGCACATGGAAGCCACAAGGAGCCTTGGGCCGGGTTCCTCTCAGTGCTGGGGGGCAGGGATCTGCGGGTACCCAGGCCGTGGTCCTTCTGAGCTTTGTAGCACGCCCCAGCCTTTGGCGTCTAGGAGCCCAGTCCGTGGTCCTCTGCTGTGTTTATTTATTTTTTCGTGCTGGAGATAGGACACAAGGTCACTCTATTGCTGAGCTATGTTCTCAACCCTTTACCAAATGTTGGAAAAATTATGAGACAGGGTCTCATTAAGTGGTCAAGACTGGACTCTGCCTTGTGATCCTCCTGCCTCAGCCTCCTGAGTAGCTGGGATTACAGGTGTGCAGCACTGTTGCCTGGCTGTCACCTGCTTTTTATATAAACGCCTTTACTTCCGGGATCTACTCTGGAAGGTGCTTCAGGTGGGAAACTGATTAAAAATCATAGACTAGACATCAAAGCTCCATAACCACCCTCTAGGCTGCTGGCCAGGGACTGGAGCCCAGTCCTTCTGTGCCAACTGGTGACCGGATTCTGTGAGGGAATCTCCCAGGATGGAGCAGCAGGGAGCAAGTGTCCCGGGATCATCCAGGGGAAGCTGAACAATGATCCAGGCTTAGAGTCACCCGGGCAGAAACAGGGGTGATGCATCAGGGAGAATGACGTCTGCCCCTGACCTGCTTGAGGGTGCTAAACGGAGAGGCCACCCCTGGATGTCCCAGTCAAGATTGCATTGTAGGGTAGGAACTGTCTATCAGAACTAGGCGTGGCGGTGCAGGCCCATAATCCCAGCACTCTGGGAGGCTGAGGCAGGAGGATCTCCAATTCCATTTAGACTGGGCAATTTAGATATTGTCTCAGAATTAAACCAAAAGGGGTTAGACATGTAGCTCAGTGTGAAGGCCCTGGGTCCAATGCCTAGTACTGAAAAAAGGAAAAGAGAAAGGAAGGAAGGAAAGAAGAAAGGAAGGAAGGAAGGAAAGGTGTATCCTACTGTGTACATATTTTTCCTGTGAACAGTAAATCCCACCCTGTGGCCTCCAATAGCCCACTGCTGTGGAAGCGTCACCCACAAAGGCTGCCACACTTGGTTTAATCTAATGACGACATACTCAAGTCGCATGAGGGCTGGTGGCTTTTGAGACAGGGTCTTGCTAAATCGCCGAGGGTGGGTTTGCATTTTGTATCCTCCTGCCTCAGCCTTCCAGAGTGATTCAAACCTAGACTCAGATCACCGGGCTTTGCGTGGTGCATTCAGCCCGCAGCCCTTACCTGGGACCCTTAGTGCCCTGGGATGGTTTGACACTAAGGAACAAGGGGACCATTTGGGAGGAAGACGGGTCCAGAGCACACAGCTGCCTCTGAGCTGTGAGCCCAGTGCAGGTAACCAGGGTGGGTGTGCTGGGTGCTGGGTGTCAGTGGAGTCTGTCCGTCCATCTGTCTTGTCTGTCTTTGTGAATCTGGTCTCGTGTTTGGGGCCAGAGCGGGATCCTGGCTGGCCCTGAGGGCAGAGGAGGATAGAGAGGTGACCCGAGCTTCCCCACTTATGTCCCCACCATGGACGACAGGCAGTGTCGTCCCAGGGGCCGTGCCCGGCTGGCCATGGCTGGCCGAGAAGACCACACACAGGCAGAGTGAACAGAGGTCTTTCTGAAACGCAGGTTAATTGTCTGCAGGCCGAGGAGTCCTTCAGAATCAGGGCTTTCCGGACCGCGCCAGCAGACGCGGCGGCGAGAGGCGGAGACCCCGGCCCAGCCCCGGCTGCTCATTTCCTCGTCGGCTCTCCAGAAATGCAGGTTGCTTTCAAAGCCCGGGGCTGCAGCCTCCCGGAGCAAGGGGTCGCTTCCGGGGTCAGTGGCTGGACAAGCGGGTCAATTTCAGCAGGAAACCGCCGTTTAAGTGGTGCTGGCTAAGTCCGGAGTCTGAACGGTGGCCACGGGCTTTGCATGTGTCTGGTCTTTCTACTCCGTCTTCCGCCTGGGAAGTCCAAAACTGGACGTTTATTCATCCTATATACGTGCTCAGAGCAATCCACGCACGCATCCCGAGCCAAGTGGGACAGGCTTGCACTTTACAGTCATGGGGAATCTTCACAGCCAGGAAAGGAACTTTAAAGAAAAACATTCCAGCTGGGTGTGGTGGTGCAGGCCTGTCATCCCAGCACTTGGGAGGCTGAGGCCTGGGCTACATTGTGAGTTCAAGGTCAGCCTGCATTACATAGCTCGGCCTTGTCTCAAACAAACAAACAAACAAACAAAAATTCCAGCTGGGCATAGCATTGCATGCCTGTAATCTCAGGATTACGGAGGCTGAGGCAGGAGAATCTGCCCATGGGAGCCCTGCCTGAGCTACATAGTGGGATGCAGACAAATGTCCCCATTTAACAGACAGGAACACTAAATCTCGGAGAGATGGAGAATTGCCCAAGACCACTCAGCTGGACTGTCCAGCAGGACTTGACCTCTCCTCTGGCCCCCTGTGTATCCACTTCTCACTTTAACTGTGAGCCTCTGACCTCCCCAGTGGACAGCAGGTTCCCTGGAGGGACCCAGAGGAGAGACCAAAAGAGCTGCCTGATTGCCCTCACCTGGCATCCAGGTCAGGCCAGGAGGAGGCCTCGGCCTCCCTCTGACCCACAGAGCTGCCCACCTGAGGTGTCATTAAAGTTAATTGCTTTTACTGCCAGTTTAACACAGTCTTGTAAATCTTTTTATGATGTGGCCGGGGACACAGTGGTGTGTGTACCACGGGAGACTTGTTCGAACTCAGGACACAACCCGGCGGGTGTGGGGCGGCCTGGACTCTTGAGGGACACGGTCTCCCTTCCGCCTGTAGTATCAGCTGCCACCCTGGAGACCATGAGGGTCGGGAAGATCACGGCCCTGAATCTGAGGCCCCTCGGTGCAGTGCCAGCGTCCAGGGTTTTGGGGAAGATGCAGCCGTCTCGGTAGACAAAGCTGGCCCCGGGCACCGGGCTCGGTCTCAGTAGACAAAGCTGGCCCAGGGCACCAGGCTCGGTCTGGTGGGCTGCACGGACCAGCCGCCCAAAGCCCCGCGAGGCGGGCAGCCCCGGAGGCGTGGGTCACCGCGGATGGCCATCTTGTCCCTCTCTTGCCTTCCCTGTGGCCAGACTCGGTCTGCTGTGATGAGGCTTTGAAGCTGGTTTGTCCCAAGTTCCTGAAAGGAGAGAAAGAGAGCAGCTGCTGAGTCCTGAGCAGACGCTGGCTGCACACAGCAGCCCAGGGCGTCCTCGGGTCTCCTCTGCCTGGTGTGTGCCTCCTTTTTCTGTGGAGGTCCCTGTGAAGACGGGGAATCTCAGCCTCCAAGGCGTCTCCCGCATCCACCAAACCGCTACTCCCAAGACGCCCAGAGGAGCCTCAGGGAAGCACAACACATCTGTAAAGCCTGGCAATGTTTTATCTTATTTTATTTTATTTTTAAAGGGTCTCACTCTGCAACCCAGGCCGGCCTCAAACTCTTGGCGATCCTCCTGCCTCAGCCTCCCAGAGTGCCAGTATTGCACGCTGGTGCCACGAAGGTTGGCTAACGGCGGTGACTGCTTCAGCATCCAGGATCAGGGGCAGGCATGCGGTAGGCACTGATGCCGGTATGCAGCGGGGATGACCTGCGTCCTGCCTGTAGGGGATTTTAGGTCTGGGAGTTGTGAAGGACGGGGAGAAGCCAGCCACTTACCCAGCAGTCTTTGGGCACCGTGGGAACTCGTTAGAAATGTAAATCTCCAGCCCTGAGGAGTGAGGCCGGAGGGTGAGGCACCTGGAGCAAGGCCCAGAAGTCCGTCTTGGTTTGGGTTTGTTTGCGGGTTGCTGAGGGCGGCACCCAGGGCCTTGCACCTGTGGGCTCTCGCTGGACCCCAGCCTCCTGCAGGCCTGCGGGTGAGTGGCCGGGGTCACTACGCTTCGACACCCACTGACACAGGAATCTAGAAGCAGCCTTTGGAGAGTGAAGGCTGAGTCTCTTGCCACTAGACTGGGAGGCTTTGTCAAGACCTTGGAGGAAGAAGAAAGAGGGAGTGAGATTAAGAAATTGTGGGAAGCAGCCAGGCACAGGCCTGGAATCTCAACATTCTGGGAGGCTGAGGCAGGAGGATGGATAATTCAGGCCAAGTCTGGGTCATTGAGCTGAAGGGACCATGTCCCATAATTAAAAAATGAAAAAAGCTGGGGATGAGCTCAGTGTGGAAGACCTGGGTTCAATCCCCAGGTACCTCCCTCCCCCCAAAAAGGAAAGACGGGAATTGCAGGAGGCTCAGCCAGAAGGAAGAAGGAGAGAGTGGTGGGTGTGTCCAGGGTGGACGGGCCAGTGCCTCTCTTCCAGATGGCCTGACTGGAGCTCCCGAACCCCAGTGTCCCTGAGCTTTGGAAGTCCCTCAGGTGGGGCCCACAGCTGTAGCAGCACCTTCAGAGCTACAGCCCTGCTACGGGGCGATTTCCCGCGGGACTCGCAAGAGACGCATAGAAGCCCCCTTCCCCCAGACACATGCGCAAGGTCCTCCCGAGAATGCAGGCCTCGGGGTTGACATTGGCTTTTTCCTCCACGGCAGACGGGAGCGGGAAGCCCGGGAAGCCAGTGAACTGTCCGGGGGGCTGATGATTCAGGCAGGCTGGGGCTAGTGCGCCCAGAAGCTTCCCCAGCACCTAGTGGTTGGGGTCAGTTCTTCCCGGAGAGGCGTGTAGGAAGCACAGCACAGGGCTGAACCCACCTCATCACTCTCTGTGTGTGTGTGTGTGTGTGTGTGTGTGTGTGTGTGTGTGTGTAATACGGGATCTCACGATGGAGCCCAGGCTGACCTTGAACTTGGCGATCATCCTGCCTCAGCCTCCTGAGTAGTGTGGGGACCACAGGACACACCACCACGTGAATAAAACCCAAGCGGACTGAATGGATGCGTGGGTCCTGCCTGCCCTTTGGATCTCAGGCGTCACCACCCCGTCCCCAGTCCGGAGTGGCCTCTTCAGTCCTTGGAGCACTGTCCCCGCTCATTTGCTGGTCTACACTGGCCAACGTGGCTGGAGTTCTTAGGGGCGGGGCTGGTTAGAGTGGCCACACAGTGGACCAGGAGGAAACTGGGGCTTGGAACCCCAGAATCCCTGCCCTGGGACCCCTCAAGAAGCCTGGGTTGGACGGAGGTTGCAGACAGGCAGCAGGGCCAGGAGGGGCAGTGTCCTGGGTTGGGAAGCCCTGGGCAGTGTTCGCCCTAATCGCCCTAATCGGATCGGATGTCAGGATCGGATGTCAGCCGGGCTGGCCCTGCGCTTGCAGTGATCCTCCTGCCTCGGCCTCCTGAGTGCTAGGCTTCCAGGTGAGCATCACCACTTTTGGCGGTGCTGTGTCTCAGCCGTCTACCTGCGTGTCTCCCACAGTGTCTTTGTGTGTTTATACTTGGCTCATGACAAAAAAATTGCAGCAAGAGGTTGAAGGTCTCACCCAAGACTGCACAGTCCACAAGATCAAAACTGAGGTGGAGGCTCATCCCTCTGCCCTCCCAGCTCCTGCCAGGCTTGGGGCTCCAAGGTTGCCCTGGGAACACAACAGAAGGTGGGAGGGGGCAGGGTTACAGAAGGCAGTGACTTCAAAGGTGGCTTCTCTGGTCCCCGGCCTTGGCTTTGGGCTGCTGGCCAGAGACACCACGGGCAAAGCGCCTCCTGGTCCAGGGGTAGACCAGGTGTCCAGATAGGGTGTCGCCCTCAGAACTGCAGAAAGAGAAAACCAGAAGCAGGGGTTCTAGCCAGCAGCGTTTCTTGAGGACTTACTATGCGCCTGGTATGACCAAGTTCTCTTCCTGCACTAACGATCCTGTAGATAGGGACTTTGAAGCATTCCCTGGAGGAAACTCGGAGAGCTCAGCGGTTTGTTTGAGCCCCTCAGTAAATCCAGAGTGGCGGTGGCAGCCCACGGGTCTCCTTTTGCGGGCACCTTTGGGTGTCTGGTCCTGGTCAAAGGTAAATGACCACGGCTTCCACAAGGTATGTGAGTTACCATCCACATGGGGGTGGGTGTGGGGTGAACTGTTTTGGGGGCCCCTCAGCTGCAGGTAGGAGCTGGAGCCAGGGAACAGCTGAAGGGATTAGGCCCGGCCTGGGGGCCTCTAAGCCTCAGTGCTTTAAGCTGAAACCGGCAGGTGTGTGCGATCCTTGTCGTTTACGGGGTCTCCATGTCCATCCGGAGAGATGCACCACATCGGACTCCCCGTATTATCATTACTGCTGTCACTTAGGGTTCTGTGTTTTCTAGATTCTCCTGTGTGCTCGCATTGGCTTGCACAGTCGCGGTTAGAGAGGTGAAGGCATTTGCCTAAAGTCAGGCAGCCAGGGAGGAGCCCGGGGCAGACAGGAAGGTAGACAGAGCCGGGCTGGGTGGGTCCCCCCCAGGTGGTGGGTCCCCCCCCGGAAGTGCTTCTTTGGCAGCGATCAGAATCATCTCTCCGGGGAACAGTCCCTGTAGAATGTGCTGATGCCCACTTTGAGGGTGGATTTATCTGGAAGCTTCCATTCCTCATGACTCAGTGTCTGGGGAGGGGGGTGACTTTCACTGTGGAAATTTCAGGCTTTTTCCATTTGCGGAGGGAAATGCTGGGGTGAAGGGTGCTGAGGCCAGAGACGGAGCCCAGGTGTGAACAGAGGCCCCGAGGGTCCAGCGGAGACAACTCTCCTGGGCCCCAAGTCAACGGATCAACAGCCCCCTGCGGTGGGCTGGGGTGCCGCTCAGACTGGGCCAAAACCAAACAGCAAAGGAATTCCTTACCACACCTGTCGGCTCAGCGCTCTGGGAGGCCGAGGCAGGATGCTTGAAAAGTTCAGACCCAGCTTGGGTCATTGATTGACTTAGCAAGAGCCTGTTTCAAATAAAATAGCAACAAAAAAGGGACTGAGGACGCCACCGAGAAAAAGGCCCTGAACTCCGTCCCCAGGACTGCAAATCCAGAACAAGTGGCCAGGCACAGCCCCGGGGACGGGAGGACCTGAGAGAGCACTGGTGACCTCTGCACCACGACCTCTGTTGGAGTCACATGGCCAGGAGGGGGTCCCTCCCTTGCCCTCTTGCTGGAGGCCACCCAGGAGGCAGGGATGGTGTCTGTTTGGCCTCCAACCTCGGCCTCGCAGCCTGGACCTGTCCTCAGGGGTCTGCACCGCGGGGTGGGGCGGCGGGAGCAGCTACCGGGTCTGTCGGGGGCGGGGTCACCTGTGCACGCACGATGCGCGCAGCATCACGCAGCCACACGCCACGCACGCATCCCATGGCACGCACGGGTCCGGTATGTGCAAATGTGCGTGTATCCCACCCCAAGGGCCACGGGCCACTGTCCACGCAACTCCACCCAGCCTCCAGCGACAGTGAGGGCCAGCGGCACCTCCAGCTGGGCTCGGGGACTCCGGGAGCGTGGGTTTGGACCTTCTCACCCCAACTTCCCGCATGGGAGGAGACACCAGAGCAGGGGGTTCTGGGCCTTGCGTGAAATGTCTCACTGACCCCACGTCATTCTCTGGGGTATTGGCACAGAAGGCCGCCTGAGCCCTGAGCCCGCAGCCCGCAGCGGGGTCCACTCTGTAGCTCGGGGGTCCCAGGACACCTCCCCTTGCATTGGTTGTGCTCAGTGCTGGCGGCTCTTTCCTGATTCCTCCCCCTCTCTCTGTTTCTCTCCTTCCTGTTTTATTTCCACGCTGGCCAATGGGACCAGGCCTCGGGCCAGCGCTCCGCCACTAGCCACGCCCACCTATGCCACTAGCCACGCCCACCGAGGCCCCTAGCCGGGCTCACCCGGCTTTCCCATGGAGCATCCCTGCAATTAGGGTGAAATCTCCCATGTACGGGGTGCACATCCCTGCCGGGGCTGTGCTTAGCTCCCACAGACAGCTTCACAGAGGGCTCCCGGCAGCCCCGAGCCGCAGACCTGAAGATAAGTCCCAGTCTGCAGATGTGGGACTGAGGCCCAGGGAGGTGCAAACCCTCGTCCCAGCCCCTAAGGCAAGAATTCACAGGCAGTCAGAGCCCAGGCTTCGATCTTATTTATTTATATAATGATAATTCTTTTTTGAGAGAGAGAGACTCACACGTAGTCCAAGTGGGCCTTGAACGCCTTATGTGGCCCAGCCTGGGCTCCATCTCATAGCAATCCTCCTGCCTCAGCCTCCTGAGTGCGGGGATTACAGGCGTGCGGCACCACACCTGCTGGAGACTGAGTCTTTAACTAACAACCAGTGTGGCAGCAAATAGCTCCCATCTATCTTCAGAGAGGGACAGGATGTCGCAGCCTAGAATGTGCCGGCTCGGGGCGGTGTTCGGCGTCCGTGCCTGGGGTCGGCCGGAGTTAGCTCGGGATTCCCACAGCCGAGCCCCGCGCTGGGGAGGGGGCTTCCCCGGGGACCCCCGTGTCCTCTGCCCGCGGAGGGGCCTTGTGAGCCCAGCTCGTGCTCTGTAGCAGGGGCAACGTGCTCTGGGGCCGCCTCCCCTGGGTGACGGGGTAGTTTATATCACACTTCGGAGCAGACGTGAGACGGCCCTGCACGCTCGGGAGGGCAGCGCTGCTAGGATCAGGGCGTGGGGGTCCCTGAGGACCTCTCAGACCCTAAGGGAAGAGGGGAGAAGAGGAGGAGAGGGTGTGGCTTTCTTTTCTCTCCCTTGGGTACCCCGCCCCCCTGCACATCCTAGCTTTGCACTGCCAATTTCCTGATTAGTTTTTGTCCCGTTCCCCCCCTCCCCAGGACTTGGGGCAGAACCCAGGGCCTTCTCAGTAAGTTACATCCCAAACCCTTTTTAAAGTTTTCAAAACAGTCTCTCTAAATCACTTGTGGTGTTGCATGCCTATAATTTCTGCACTCAGGAGGCTGAGGCAGGAGGATGGCTGTGAGTTTGAGGCCAGCCTGGGCTACATAGTGAGCACAAAGCCAGGCTGAATGACATAGTGAGACCCTGTCTTAAAAAATATCCAGTAAATAAATAGCCTGAGATGGGCTTAAACTTTTGACCCTCCTGCCTCAGCCTCCAGAGTGTTGGGATTATAGGTAAATGCCACCATGCCTGGCACTTTCTGGATTTTAACAGTCCTTTCCATGAAAAGGTGAGACCCAGGAAGGAGTGAGTTTAGCCTCCCAGAAATCCCCGCCAGTTCCTGGAGGGAAACAGGTGCTGAGGATGGAACTCAGGCCCTCACATGTGCTAGGCAAGGGCTCTTACCTACACTGGGACAGGGATCCTCCTGCCTCAGCCTTCCAAGTGCTGGGATTACAAGCGTGCACCCCCACACCCAGCTTTTCTTTTTTTTAAATGCGTTTGTTGTCAGATCAGGTGACGCTGAGTGACAGTTTGTGTGGCATTCTTCACTCGGTTCTTTGACAGACAGGGGTGCTGGGGGTGAGGTGTGGGCGGGGGGCTCTCAGCCTAGGTTTCCAGGGCCTCCGAGGGAGAAGAGCTTGCCCGTGGCCAGATGCCTGTCTGACGTGTCTCGATGAGTTAGTGACTTATCCACAGGCCGAGGGGTCAGTGCTGTGGGCAGGGGCTGCCGTGGGCCACCGGGTCAGAAATCAGAATGGGACTGGGGACACTCAGCTCCGCCGAGTTGGAAGTGGCCGAGGGAGGAAAAAAACACAAGGAAATGAGAGATCTTTCTATCTTCTGCTGCTGATCTTTCCCCAAACTGAGTGTACGCACTTTATCTTTTTCCCACATGCTCCCGGAGGTGCCTCCAGCAGTCTGAGAATGTTTGTTGAATGACCAAAAGAAGGATGGGAGGAGAGGGGGCAGAGAAAGGAGACCAAAGAAAGAGGAAAGAGGGAACAGGCCCGCTGCACGGCTCCTACCTCCACGGACAGCTTGCGCGTGCTCGTGAGTCCGTGTGTGCGCGCTCGCATGTCACAGGCCGACTTTCAAAGCAATTGAAGTAGCTCTGGAGAACCCCGTCTCCTGCCCCCTCTGCCCATTACCTCCCTGCTGGGGACGGGCCAGACACCCCACCTGCCAGCCCAGGGACCCCAGGGAAGCAGGAATAAGTCTTCTTACAAACAAGGGAGAAACAAAGACAAGGAAAACCCTCCGAGATGAAGGCAGCTCCGGTGGAAGCCCCCCCACCCCACCCCACCCCTGCGCTGGCCCCAGTGGCCCTGCTGTCCGTCTCCAGCCCCTGACAGCGGGTGGACCGGGTGCCCCAGCCCCCGAGCCCCCTCCTCGGCCAGCAGGGCCCTGGCTCCTCTGAAAGGGATCAGGGTCTTTGGATCTAATTTGTTTCTCTGTGTGCTGGGTTTGGGGGGGACCACGTGGTCACAGGTGACATTAATCACGTCCGTCATCTTCCGAGGGTTCGGATCGGAGGGAAGTGGAGGATTCGGTCCTCCCAGCACCGGCTCTCAAGGTGAAGGAGCTCCGCACTCAGGCATGGGGCGCACCCCATGGGCTCCTGCTAAGTGCTCGCCCCTCCCCATGCCATGGGGGCGCTTGGGCCTCATCTTGGGGGAGGTGGGATGGACCCCTAGGGGTGGGGGTGAAGAGTCCCCACCGGGTGTTTCAAAGAGATCCAGTTTCTGAAGTCTACAAGGCAGGAAACTGTCCTGGAGACCAGATTTGTCTTCAAAACAAAGCTGCATATCCACAGTGTATCCTGCCCTTCAGTGGCCAGCGCTTCCCAAGAAGAAAACAGTGGTCAGTGGTCAGTGGTCAGCGTTTTCTTCCCAAGAAGAAAGCAGTGTTTCCTCAGTGCCAGAGCACCTTTCTGTGGAGAGACCAGAGGCTGCACTGGGCTGGGGTCTTCCCAGGAGCTTGGGCCCTATAGACAAAACCCAGTTTGTGTGTGTGTACTTGTGTGTATGTGTGTGTGTGTGCCTGGATTTGAACCCAGGGCTTCTGCATGGAGCTCCATCCCCAGCCCTTTATATATATTTTTAAAATTAATTATCTATTTGTTTTGTTTTGCTTTTCTTTTCTTTTTTGAAACAGGGTCTTTCTGTATAGCTTAAGCTGACTTCACATTGGTGGTGACCCTCCTGCCTCAGCCTCCCAGAGTGCTGGGATTATAGGCATGCACTGCTACTTCCAGCCCCTTGATTTCTGCAGCTGTTGTCTCTAAACTGCTCTGTGGAGTGAGCGGGCTTTCCTGGTGCCCTGGGAGACAGAGGAAGAGGTGACAGACCTATGGGGAGACAGAGAGACAGACATTAGAGACAGAGAGAGGGACAGAAGGGAGAGGAAGGGCGGAGGTGAGGATCTGAGATAGAATGAAGGGGAGAGAGAAGAGGAGGAAGAGAAAAGCACAGAGAAGCAGGAGAGAAAATACAGGCTCTGGAGAGAGAGAGCCGGGAGCAGACCAGAGGTCCAGGCCAACAGCGCGAGGCGGGACACGCTGTCACCAATGCCCCTGCACCTGCCGAGAGGGTCACTGAGCAGCCGGAACCGTGGCCGCTCTGCCCCCTGCCCGAGTCGCCCGCCCTCTTGGCCACAGGTGGATCCCCTCAGCCAGCCTGGCGCCCGCCCTAGGGAGCAGGTGGGGAAGTCACGAATAGGACACCAGCGGATTCCACCGGGGAGCAAGGCCTGGGGAGAGAGTCAGAGGATGCCTGGGCAGGACTCCCAGGGCCCCGGGCCTGAATTCCTGGCAGAGCCCCCAGGAGAAGACGCTGCGATGTGCAGGTAGCAGCCCTTGGGATCCCTGCACTGTTCCTCTCCCCCTTGGTGTTCCCTGACCCCACGGCTGAGACCGGCACAGGAGACAGTGGGGGACACTCTCCCTGGGTCTTGGTTTCCTCTCGCATAAAACAAGTGTTCCAGGGCAGGGCGTGGTCTGCAAACCCAGTACTCAGGAGGCTGAGGCAGGAGGATTGCCATGACTTCCAAATCAGCCCTGGACTACACGGTGTGTTCAAGCCCAGCCTGGGATAGATTGCAAGACCCTTATCTCACGAAAACAGAAAATGGGAAAAATTTTTAAAATAAATACATACAATGGGAACCATGCGAGTACCTTGCCTGGGGTCTTACCTGCCAGATCCTGCCCGCTGAAAGAGCACCCAGCAAGTGGCCCCTGGGTGCTCCGAAGACACAAACCAGACTGTCATCCCGAGAGCGGTGACATACGGCCCGGGAATTGAATTCAACCTCAGCCAGAGAATTTGAACATTGTGATTAGAAGCCAGAAGAGAGGACCAAACAACCTGTCTTCAAGTGCGCGGTGACAGGATACAGACTTCCCTGGCAGCCCGAGGCCGGGGAAAGACAGTCAGATCATATTAATAACAATAAATTATATCTGCGCCGCGATGCTCGGCCCCATGCACGGCTCTTACGTTATCTCACCGCCTGTGCGGCTTTGCGGCTGTTTGTCTTGGCTGTTTAAAGTCATCCTACCTACAATTTCCACGTTATCAGGATATTATTTCTCCTGGTTTCCAGATTGGGGAAACTGAGGCTTAGGCGGAGCTACTACCCTGTCCAAGGAAAGGGCTTTGTTCTGTGTTTTTCCTCCCTGCATGATCCTGGGCCCTTTTATTTATTTATTTTTTGACAGGAGGTCTCATTAGGTAGCCCAGACTGACTTCCAACTTGAGAGTCTCCTGCCTCAGCCTCTTGAATGCTGGGATTACAAGGATGTCCCTGGGCCTGACTTTGATCGCTGGTCTGGTCTCTTTGCTGAGTCTCTTTCTCACTCTGAGGGGTTGTAATCTCCACAGGCCGGGGATTCATAAGTGTGTCTTTCCCCGGTGACCACTGAGGTTTTATCTTCTGGCTGGACATGAGTGTCAGACACCCAGGTCTCCTGTCTGACCCCAGGGCTCCGTCCATCTGATTGCTGGTACTCTGTGTCCAGCCGGGCTGCATCCCACACTCAGGGCCCAGCAGAGGGCCCACAGAGGGGATGCAGCGCAGGACTTGGACTCCTGTCTTTGAACCCCGACTGCCCCGCCCCCTGCCTCCGCCCTCTCAGGACTGAGCTCTCTCGGGGACCTGATTCCTGTGTCTTTAGCCGGGTGAGCTATCTGAAGAATGTGCCAGAAAGAACCTGGCAGGACTCTGGGCAGGGGGACACGTGAGCCTGACCCCCCTTCCCCACCCTGTGACTGCCTTAGGGATCCCCAGGACTGGTGCTGGAGGCTCCCCGATGACCCCGCAGAGGGGGTGAGGTGTAATTAATAACAGAGATGCTTCTCCCCCGCCGGGCCTTTCACCCTCATATAAGTGTCTGTAGTTTTATGATGGCGAAGGGAAAAATTAGTGTGTGCAGGCGTGTGTGTGTGTGTGTGTGTGTGTGTGTGTGCGGGTCAGAGCCGAGGGTGCACGGGAGCAGCTGTCTGTCCGGACGGGCTGGTTTACCACCAGCCCAAAGCTGACTCAAGGTCTGGAAGATTCCATCCTGGTCTCAAGACACCCTGTCTGTGGGAGCTCAGAACTTGAGACAAAGGCAAGCCTGGTGGTGCACGCCTGCATCCCAGCACCTGGAGGCTGAGGCGGGAGGATCGTCATGCTTTTGAGGCCAGCCTGGGCTACCTAGTGAGTTCAAGGCCGGTCTGAACTACATAACAAGCCCTTGTCTCAGAAAACAACAGCAGCAAAAAATGTTTTGGATTTCAGAGCATCTTCCAGATCTTCTGTGTTGGACACTCACTGTGAGGCAGTGACTGTAGGTGTCTTGGTCCCTAGTGGTGGGCAGAAAATCAACACGAACATGTCGCCGGTTGGGATTCTGTCAGTTCTGTGGAGATGCAAGGATTTTAGAGCGGAAGTGCTCTCTGAAGCCACACGCGTGGCATTGTTCTTGTTTCACAGTTGTTTCTCTTGAGACGTAGTTCAGACCGGCCTTGAACTTGCTATGTGGCCCAGGCTGGCTTCAGTCTCCCAGAGATCCGCCTGCCTCAGCTTCCCAAGTGTTATAATCACAGGCGTGTGCCATTGTACCTGGCTCATCTTTGTTATTTGTTTAGGAACAAATGAAGGAGCTGGGCTTGGCCCAGTGAGGCAGGGGCTGAGAAATCCAGGAGGGAGAGGTCAGGGTCCTCCAGGGTCTCCCGGACTGCAGTCTGCATGGAGCTTCTGGGGCCCAGCAGCTTCCGTGGATCTAAACGGTTCCCCAGCGATTTTCAAGTCATATTATCTGGCTTAAAGGTCGCTGGGTTGGCCTGCGCTGTTAGAATCTGGTGATTCACGACGTCAGATGGCTCGACTCTAGGGGAGTGGCCAGTACCAGTACCGGGAGCCACGCAGCCCGGGTCGCCTGTGGGGGGGAGGGGGCTTGTTTTTTGATGCATGGTGCCGGTGTGAACCGGGGGTCACGCGTGTTTGGGGTCTGACATGAGCCCTGCCAGACAGCAGCAACTGGGCCCAATGCCCCTCCTCCCCGGCCTGGAGTTCGCTTCCTGCACCTCTTTGCGTCTCCCTGTGCTGGGGCACGGGGCACGGGCTGGGGGGCCCTGTCTGGAAGATCCGGAGCCCTAAATCGCGGCCCCACCACCCAGCCCCAGGGTTGTTGGACACGGATGAGCCAATTTCCGCTGCCTGGGGGGGTTCCTGCCCCCGATGTCAGGTGACAGGCGGGATTTGGGGGAGATGTCTGTCCCCCTGGGGAGCCATCAGCTCTGGGCCACTTGACCTCTGCAGGGCCTGAGACTGACGGCCACCTCTGTCTGCCACGGGATCGTCTATCTGCCCAGCATCGTGTCACCCTGCTGCGCTCTGGCTCCAGCCTGCAGAATTTTTAGGGTTCTTCTTTGAGGGGGGCTCCCCGGAGTGTGGCTCATTTGATTTATCAGGAGAAGGGCTGAGAATCTCATTGCTGGGATCAGAAGCCGGGATTTCCCACTTCTGCCCCCCTCTGCCTTGGGGTTTAAAGGTAACACTGACTGGGGGGGCAGGAGGAGTTTCAGGGGTTCCTGAAAGCCAGCAAGCAGGGACTCGGCATTCTCCTCCCTTCGAGTCCTCCTGGAAGCCCGTGATTGTGGCAAGCAGGTCCTGGGGTTTGGGGTTCCAGGCGGGCATGGGAGGGCCCGATCGGATTAGCAGGTTTCCTGGGGAGGAGCCACTCTTAAACGACGTCTGAGAAATTGAACAAGTAATATGTATTCATCACGGAAAAAGGAGAGGGGACAGACGAGGGAAAGCAGGAAACGAGTGTTACCCGGAATGGCACTTGCAGGGTATTTACGTCCACCCAGGCTCAGGGGCAGAAGAGACAGCAACCTCTTCTCTCTCTCTCTCTTTCAGAACTTGAAGTTGAACCCAAGCCTTATTTGATTTGATTGAAAACTTGAGAGAGTCTCATTAGATTGTTAAACTGCCCCAATTGGCTGGACCTTCCTGCCTCAGCCTCCCAGAGTGCTAGGATTACATGCGCGGACCATCATGCTTTGTCTCTCACCTCCTTTTCCTTGTCTTTGTCTCCTCCTCCTCCTCCTCCTCCTCCTCCCCCTCCCTGTTCTTTGGGCTCCTCTTCTCCTGCCCCTTCCCCTCCCTTTCTCCTCCTTCTTTTTCTATCTCTTGGCCCTGGGGATTGAACCCCAGCTTCGCACATGCTGGGTTAGTGCTGTGTCGCTGAGCTGCACCCCTGCACTGCACTGGTCTATGATTTTAATACAAACCAAAGCCATGCTGGGCGTGGTGGTGCCTACCTTAGTCCCAGCACACAGGAGGCTGAGGCAGGAGGATCACTACATGTTTGATGCCAGTCTGGGCTACATAGTGAGACTGTGTCTCCAAAAACAAACAAACAAACAAACAAAAGAGAGAAAAGAAAAATGGGCTGGCGAGGAGCTCAGTGCAAAGACTGTGGTTCAGTTCCCAGGGTCGTGTTTGCACACACACACACACACACACACACACACACACACACACATGTCCTAAGGCCGCCGTTGTTTCCGGGAGCCCGGGGAGCTGAGTGTGCGTGGAGAAGATGCCCCCAGCCCAGTTTGGCTCCCAAGTCCCCTGCCGCCAGCTCCCGAGGCTCCCGAGCGCCTCTCCTCTCGCCTGAGTCCCTTGTCGGGGAGGCCCAGCAGATGACATCTGTGTCCCGCCACAGCCAACCGAAGAGGGGTGTCCACCTCGGTGACAAGTGACCCAAGAGGCTCCCGAGGAAGCTCTGAGGAGCAGGGAGTCCAGCCCTCGGGAGGCCGAGGGAGGTGACCTCACTTCTCAGGCCACCCTGCGCTGCCTCAGAAACAAAACAACAAACAAACAAGCGAAACGCCCTGGTGACGGGGCCTGTTCTTTCTCACAGGATGAGCAATCCTGAGACAGCGACTGCTGGCCTCCAGCCCGCTGCTTTCGGTCACCCCGACCTCTGTTTTCTCTGTATCGTGCCGTGGACCTTAGCGTCGGGCCTTTTGTCCTGTGCTTGTCCTCTTCAAAGATGACTGGTTCAGCTCCAGGGGCCTCAAAGTAGGAAAGCAAAGCCAGGTGTGGTGGCCCACACCTGTAACCCCAGTCACCTGGGAGGCTGAGGCAGGAAGGTCTCAAATTCAAGCCCAGCCTGGGCAATTTAGCAATTTAGGGAAACTCTTTTTTAAAAATGTGAAATTAAAAAAAAAAATGGCTGGGGGTGTAGCTCGGTGTGAGGCTTTAGGTTCAATCCCCAGTGCTCAAAACAAACAAACAAACAAACAAACAAAAAAAAAACAAAAGGAAAGAGAGAGGGCCAACTTCAGAAGCTTTTCCTCCTAATCTGTGAAACAACAGAATTCTTTCTGGAGTCCTCCTAGAGATCTCTGCTTTCTTTTATTTACTGATATATTTTGGGGGCCACTGGAGACTGGGCACAGGGCCTTTGCTTGGAGCTCCACTGTGAGCCCTTTTCTGTTTTTATTTTGAGGCCAGGTGTGGTGGTGCAGGAGTGTAATCTCAGCACTCAGGAGGCTGAGGCAGGAAGATTACCATGAGTTTGAGATGAGTCTGAACTACATAGCAAGACCCTGTCTCCCAGAAAAAAGTTTCCATATATATCCCAGACTGGGCTCAGACTTATGATCCTCCTGACTCAGCCTCCCGGAGTGCTGGGATTACGGGTATGCATCAGTATGCCTGGTTCTCTGCCTACCTTCTATTGGCCCAAATTGCACACGGTCAGCTCTGGCTACCAGACTATCAGGAAAGCAAATCTTTTGTGATCCACTCATTCTGGTTTTTTGAGATTGGGTCTCACTATGTAGCCCAGGTTAAGCCTGGAGACCCTCCTTCCTCAGCCTCCCAAGTGCTGGAATTACAGGCCTGTGCCACCGCACCGGCTCTTTTTCTAGACCCGGTGGTAGGAGGCAGGAAGGGACAGCGGTACTGGATCTGCCGCCTGTGGTTTGGTAATAATCCCGAAACATCTCCCCCAGCAGCTAGGCCGGCCTCTGCCCAGCCAGCCCCAGCCAGCCTTTGCTAATCTCAGATCTCTGTCCCCAGCTCACTTACTCTGTCCTGGCCTCCAGGTTTGGGAGCTGCATGTCCACTTCCTCATGTTAGACGTGATTCTCTGCTCTCCCTGCTCTGCGGGCGAGATGCTTCCCTGCTTTGGAGAGGGCAGGGTCACTGAAGGGCTCATCTCTGCGCAGCTGAATTCCTTCTCTGAATTTCCAGCTTCCAGCAAAGAACTGGGCACAGCTCCTGTGCATTAAACCCAAACAAAGAGAGCGCCTAGGGACATCTTTTGTCTGTTTTGTGTTTTGTTGTGATTGTTGTTTTGAGACAGCCTCACTCCATAGCCCAGACTGGCCTTGAATTCTCAGAGATCCTCCTGCCTCAGCCTCGTAAGTGCTAGGACCCCAGGCGTGTGCCGCCATACCTGGCTCCGGTCATATTTTTTAACCAGGTTACTCTGCAGAGCTCGTAGGTGTGGGGCTGGTGAGGAATGGCCTCGGAGTCTTCCTCGAGGGTCTGTGGCTCAATTTTGACCTGGGAATTTTCCCTGGAAGGGTCCCGGTGACCTCGGATCCTGCTTCCGAAGACCTGTGCGATGTGGCCAGGCAGCATGGGCTCCGGAGCTCCTGGGGGGCTCACAGCCCCGAGGTCCAGGCAAGGATGGGCTGGAGTCCACTCAGGTCTGGACTCCCGGCGATCACTGATCACTCTGCAGCCACCGTGCGCAGGCAGGGAGGAGACGGAGATCGTGTTGCCGAATGGATCCGGGTGAGGGGCCGTGGTGTGATTCAGTGGGTTGAATTCCCTGCACTGCAAAAACCAAAGAAAGGCTGGGCGTGGCGGTGCATGGCTACAATCCTGCCTTCTGGAAGCTGAGGCAGGAGGGCTGCCAGGAGTTCTCAGGAGAGAATAAAAAGCAGTCGGCTGCCAAGGGCTGCGGAGATGAGCGGATTTTGTCCCATGAGTATACGGCTTCTTTTTGCCTTTTCACAGAGCAGGGGATGGAACCCAGTGCCTCCTGCATACCAGGCAAGGGTTCTGCCTTGTTCCAGCAGAATCACCGTTTGGTTTTAAGCCCTGACTCTGTCCAGTAAGAACCGTGTCCTTCCGGGCAGGTCACTTTCCCCGATGGAGACTCAGTTTCCTCCTTCTGAGCTAGGAGCTGAGATGTCACCTATTTACACTATTGTTAGGGTTCCTCGCCCAGAGAAGAGTGTGTAGCACACTGCACAAACCAGATGTGCTGCCACTGTCTGTCTGTCCCTCGATGCTGGAAAGTGACATGCAGGTCTTTGATCTCTGCAGCCTTGGTATCCGATCAGCGCAGTTATAGAAAGGATGTTTGTTGAACGAGTGCATGACCTCATGAAACTTTGGGTGCTGGAGGTGACGGCAGGAAACAGACCCACCCACTGCCTTCAGATGGTAGACACCCAGACCTGCAGTTGCCTGCGGACCTGTGGGTCTTAGAGGTTTAACGCATAGGAAAATGCTGGGCAGAGTTGGATGTGGTGCTGTAATAATCCGAGTGCTTGGGAGGCTGAGGCAGGAGGGTCATCATGAGTTCCAGGGTAGCCTAGACTAAATAATGAGACTGTCAAAAACAAATACACAAATAAAACATAAAGAGGCTGGGTGTGTTGGGCTGGGGATTTAGCTCAGTGGCATAAGTGCCTGCCTGGCAAGCACAAGGTCATGAGTTCGATCCCCGGTACCAAAAAAACAAACAAACAAACAAACAAACAAACAAACAAAAACCCAGAGGCTGGGTGTGGTGGCACACCCGTCTATCATTGAAGCATTGGGGAGGCTGAGGCAGGGAGTCACTTCGAGTTCAAGGGCAGCCTGCACTACATAGCGAGGCCCTGCTAAAACCAAATCAACCAAAGAAACAATCATAGATATAAAGAAAGTTCCAGACCTTGTTTGGACCATGTGTGGAAAATTCTCACAACACACTCTCTTGTCCACATGGCCTGCTCCACCCTAGCTGCCAAGAGAGGAGGAGGAGGAGGAGGAGGGACAAAGGCATTGTGGGCCTGCAGCAGCCAGAGCAGCTGGTATGGGGGTCGCTGCTCCAAACTTGATTAAAACCCATTTACTGTCCCTCACTTGGTGCGTCCTTGCCTGGGACCAAGCAGGATGAACACTGGTCACCAGGAGGCCAAAATGCGTCTTGACATTGCTGTAGTGCTGGGGACACAGTCACCCATGAGCTGGAAACCACGGACCAAGCACACAAGGGAGAGCCGTGCTGCTGAGCATGGTGGTACTGGCTTGAAATCTCAGCACTCGGGAGGCTGAGGCAGGAGGATTGCCTGAGTTTGAGACCTGGGTTACATAGTCAGTTCAAGACCTGCCTGGACTACATAGTGAGATTATGACTCAGAGAAAAAAAGAAGAAGAAGGAGCTAGAGAGAGTCACACCTATAAATCCCAGAATTCCAGGAAGCTGAGGCAGGAGGATCCAAAGTTTGAAGTCAGTATGGGCAATCTAGTGACTTAGTGAGACCCGGCCTCCAACTTAAAAAGTGCTGAAGCAACAGCACAGAGCAAAGGCCCCGGGTTCCAGCACTGGTATCACGCACGAAAATGAAAGAGAGGAAAGGATTCCGAGCGTGTTGGGGTTGGGAGCTACACATTTTAACGCATGCATTGGGGGATCTGGAAAGATTGTCTCGAGAGGAAGGACAGGTGAGGGAGCAGCTCCCGGGGGCTGTTTACCAGCAGCTGTGTAGAAAGCTGTGGGATGGCAGGTCGGCTACACAGAGGTCCGATATGGGCGCACACGCGTGCACACACACACTCACTCCCTGGCCGGGGCTGCCATGGCCTGAGCTGAATTGAATTTCCTGTCTTTGTGATCCCTGAGTGGCCCTAGGACAGCAAATGACAAACGGACACATGAAATACGCCAGCATGCCGGGTCACGCTTTCAAACACAGACGGCCCTTTTCATCTCCGGAGGGGAAAATACGACCTGCATGTCTGACGATGCTCGGACCCGGCCTGGTTTTTACCCATTGAAAGGAAAGACACTCTGGGAGGCTGAGGCAGGAGGGTCACAAGTTTGAGCGCCCAGCCTAGGGAACTGAGTGACTTAATGAGACCCTGTCTCAAAGTCGGAAAATAAAAGGGGCTGGAGGGGTAGGGAGTGACTTAGTGCAAAGGTCCTGGGCTGATCCCTGGTGCCATTAAAAAAAAAAATCGCTGGGTCGCGCACCTCTTTCTTGGACCCCTGCCATGCATGTGAGACCTGTCTTGTCCCGGCCTCTTCTCCTTTTCAGGTCTTTTCAGGGCCTTTGTGGACAGCATTGCAGCCACAGGGATGCCCACAGCAAGGACTGTGGGTACCTGCAGGTGTGGTGGAGCACACCGCAATCCCAGCACGCGGGAGGCTGAGGCAGGAGAATCGCCATGAGTTGGAGGCCAGCCTGGGTTACTTAGTGAGTTTGAGGACAGCCAGAATTATATAGTGTGGCCCTGCGTCAAAAAACAAAACAGTAGCCAAAAAAAAAAAAAAAAAGTTGGAGGGGAGCAGAGTGGCTGTTCCTGCTTTGGGGAAGCCCAGGGTCCCCTCTGGAAGGGAACAGGTCATGTCTGTGCCTGCAGAGCCTCAGCCTTGGAGACGACCTCGTGGGCCCTGGCTGCAGCCCCCCAGCCGCCGGCGGCTCCAAAATGGGGCACATCTGCTCCTGGCTGTCAGCCCCAGCCCTCGGTCAGCGCGTGACAGTTTAGGACAAAGGGAAAATGGCTCCCATCTCGGGGTGCGGGGATGGGCCCCAGCGCTCCCCGCTGCAGGCTCCCTGTTCCCTCTACTTTGCCGAGACTCCCTGAGTTCCAGCCCATCCTGAGACGTGGGGTGCGCTTCTCTCTGTGAATACCCACCCCAGGTTTGCTTGTGGGAGCCCTGCAGAGTGGCTGCTGGAGGGAAGGCATAGAAAGTACCAGGAGTATTCCCCGGTGTGGTGGTGCACGCCCGTCATCCTGGCACTGCTGGGAGGCTGAGGCAGGAGGATCGCAAGTTCAAGTCCAGTTTGGGCAATTTAGAGACTTAGGGAGAGCCTGTTTCGGAATAAGAAATGGGAAAGGGCTGGGGGTGTAGCTCAGTGTAAGGGCTCTGGTCCAGTCCCTCGTGCTGTGCTGCAAAAGGACGAGAGAGACAGAGAGAGAGAGAGAGAGAGAGAGAGAGAGAGAGAGAGAGAGAGACAGAGAGAGACAGACAGAGAGAGAGAGAGAGACAGAGAGAGAGAGGGAGATCTAAGTGTGACCCAGGGAGGCTATGCGTGATGGATGGGGCCCTTGACAGCCAGGATACGGAATTACATGGGGGCTCTGAGAGAGACAAAATAAAAACTGTCCCCAGCAAGCCTTTGTCGTTTCTCCAGGATCTAATTACAGATGTCTTGACATTCCTTCCGCGCAGAGTTTCTTTAAGACTTGCCAAGAAGCAGCATTTGGAAACTGTGTTTCAGGGCTGACTCCGGCTGGGAGCCGCTCTGCTGGCCGAGCTGGAGATGACAGGACCGTAATTACAGCGCACGGTGCCACCACACTGGAAAACGGGATTCTTGACCCAAATAACAGACCCCGGGCTGGCGGCGGCCTCTGGGCCAAACTGACGTCTCTGATCTCACGTTAATTACTGCGCAAATACACTCATTGTGGAGCCCGTGTTTCCAGGGTGAAGCCCCCTTGACACATGGTCGCAATAAAAACGCGTCTCCCCTTCCCCTGACCCTAAGGGAGGGAAAAAAGAAGAAAAAACAACACGCATTTTTCAAGATGCCGTTTAGTGGCATAAAAACTGTCTGCCAAGCGTTCGCCCCCGCCCCGCTCTGGTTCCTTCTTTTAATAAAAAGCCTTTGAACCAAGCAGGCCTGGTCTGTAATTCCTTTCTTTTACTTTTGCTTTTATGCCCTGGGGAGAGACAGATCAGAGACCGGGGGACACTTTGTGAAAAGGCGCCCTGCCAGGGTGAGCCAGGTGTGTGTGTCTGTCTGTCGGTCTGTCTGTGTCTGTTTCTTTGTGACCTGCTGGTGGCCTCTTTACAAATACAGGGCTCTGGTCTCTGGAAATGCGTTTACCCTTCTGGCCTTGCCCGCTTCCAAGTCTGTTGCCTGTCGATAGTGGCCTGGCTCGTAGGGGTTGGTGGCATTTTAGGGGCCTAAGAAATCCTTTTCCCTTCACCATCTCGCGGTGTCCCAAACTGTCTCCAAAAGCGTCAAAGCCCCTCCCCCGGTCCCACCCCACCCCACCCTCCAGGCCCTCAGGTTTGTCAGATGATGTCACCACGGTAACCATGGCAACAGGCTATGACATCACCGCAAGCCAAGGCCATCTGACCTTGGCCTGGAATCCAAAGTCACAGCAGCTCATAAACTTCTAAAGAGAGCAGGAGATAAATATCCTTAGTCATAAAAAAACAAACGAACTTTGGAGTAGGGGACTAGAAAAAAGCAAGCTGAACTATTAACAAAAGAAAGAAAGAAAGAAAGAAAGAAAGAAAGAAAGAAAGAAAGAAAGAAAGAAAGACAATAAAACACTCTGCCAAGTTTCCCAGGAAGTGCCACTGGCCGTTTTCATGATGTAAACTAGATTTTAAAAGTGAAACAGGCGAAATGAACGTGGCTGAGGAAGGTGCTTCCGACATTAGACATTATTGGGTGTCTGTCCCCCCAAACCGTAATGTTTTACAGGGGTGCAGGGGAGTGCTTGTCCCAGAGGGGCATGAAAGGACCACCAGCAAGGCTGCCTCCGAGTGGGGGGACAGCACTAGAAGAGGGGGGAACATCTAGAGGCGGCGCTTCTCCCAGGGGTGGGCTGTGAGGTCCGAGGGTTACTGAGCGGGCCCTGGAACATGACAGCGGATGGCAGCTGTAGAAAAGCTGCCATCGAGCTAAGGAGGACTCGGGCATAGCTCGGATGTGGGCCCTGAGGAAGCTGAGGCAGGAGGATCTCCGGTTCGAGGCCAACCCGGGCTACACGGTGGGTGGAAGGACCGCCTGACCTGCACAGGGTGACTCTGCCTTACAAAGGGGAAAAAAAATCAAGCAAATAACTAAAGTAACACAAAAAGTGTAGCTAAGGGCCACAGCAGCAGTGGAGGTTTCTTCATCTGGACCGGTGAACCCTGGGGTAACAAGGGTGATGCCGTGCGTGGGGGGCAGCGTGGGGTTTGTGCGAGGATTCACTGTCCCTTTGGTGCAGCCGTGTCCTGTCTTTACGGCAAAACAACACATTTATTTACGCTGAGGGGAAAGCAGGCCACATCCTGCAGAGCCCGGCCTGGAGATATTGTTGTGTCTGGAGTGGGCGATGCGTCCCTGTATGGCTTTCTGTGGCGGAGATGGACAAGGTGACTCGGGTGGACCCTGGGAAAGAGACTGAGAGACCTAGAGTTGCCCCTGGGAATCGTAAAGATCAGGAAAGAAAGTCCCCTGGGCCATCCAGGAAGGGGCTCTAGTCCTCGAAGCTTTGGAGCCCTCCGAGAGCCATCAGGCCCAGTTTCACAAGAATGTTTCTGTCATCCCAGCCCTCTGGGAGGCTGAGGCAGGAGGACTGCAATTTCAAGCCCTGCCTAGGCAACTGAGTGAGATTCCATCTCAAAACAAAACATGAGAAGGGTTGCGAATGCAGCGCGGTGGGAAGCTCTAGGGTTCAATCCCCAGTACTACAGTAAACAAACAAGCAAACAAGCAGCAAAGGGCGCCTCTGGTTTTTAGACATCCTGAGAGTTGACCACATAGCTCACACAGCACCCAGTGGGGATTTGGGCTCCAGATGCCCAGACTGGTAGGGAAAGAGCAACAAACCCGTAAAAGAGATCTTACTGCTGCATCTTTCTTCCTCAAAAGCAGGGATGTCAGACAAGTGCCCCCACCAGCAAGCTGACCTCAAGTCAGGAGCAAGTTGGGATGGATTGGTAGAGTCTGGCTGGAGCCCTGTGCCCAGCCTGGAATCAATGAGCAGAGTGTGGAGGTCTGTTAGTAATGCCTGCCGTGGATATAGGAGGGGAAGCATAGGCATCATCTGCTGTTCCAGACCGACGCTTGTGCCTCCACCAACATCCTGTGGGACAGTAGATAGAATGGCACCCAACCCTGGATTTTCACCGTGTCTTTGGGGTCAAGCGGGCCACAGCATCTGACAAACAGGAGATAAACGGTGCATATTCACTGCCACCTGGAGGAGAGGGCCATGTTCACAGGCATTGTACTGTCTCTACTGTCTTGGGGCGGTGGTGACAGGAAGTCTCTTCAGTGTGCTGAGCTTACACCAGAGGAGCAAGCAGGGGGGGCTGCCTGCAGGAAGAGGCATCTGAAGCAGATTCTGTTTTTCAGGGTTTTTTTTTTTTGAGACAGGGTTTCCTGATGTAGCCCAGGCTGGCCTTGAGTTCACAGTGATCCTTCTGCCTCAGCCTCCCGAGTGTTGGGGTTACAGACCTGACCACCACACCCATGGGGGCTATTTTAAGAAATGGTGATCTCTGGTCCTAGAAAATGGAGCAGAGGGAGGAATCCAGAGACAAAACGTTCGGGGATGGATAGGAAGAGGAGTGCCCGTTACTCTGCCAGCCGCACTTTCTTCATCTATGAGAAGTCATCTCCCCTCACATCACCATGGGACCTCAGTACAATGATCTGTGCACGGTATTTCCGGGCTCACTACAGGTGATCAACAAACGCCGGCCGGATCCATCAGTTCCCAACCCTGGTGTCCAGCCAGGGTGAATGGATCCATTTAGCAAATAGAGAAACTGAGGCTCGGAGATGGGTCACCGACTGACCAGCAGCACACGGAGCATTAGAGGTGGACTCAAGACTGGAACTCAGGTCTCTGGGAAGCCCTGCCTGAGCTCTTGCACGATGCATCTTGTCCAACTGGTTCACCCCCCTCCAGTGGAATCACCTGATTTCAGAGGGAAAGAATGTCCCCGTGCCGGGCTGACCTGTGTCCTTCGAGAAGATCTGTGCCTGTTTGGACACGTGCACCAGCCAGGACAGCCTCGCTGGGAAACAGATCTCTGCAGACAGGGTGAAGTTAGGAGGAGGCCATGTCGCATCAGTGTGGGCTCCACCGCAGTGGCTGCTGTCCCTACAAGGAGAGAGACAGCCAGGCGTGGTGGCGCATGCCTGTAATCCCAGCGCTTGGGAGGCTGAGGCAGGAGGATCCCCATGAGTTTGAGGCCAGCCTGGAATACAGAGAGAGACCTTGTCTCCAATAATAATAATAAGAAATAGACACAGGGAATGCAGGTTGAAGACATGTGAAGTTGGCAGCTGCTATCCTCGCTGGGTTGAGCCTCAGTTCTAGAAGCTGGTGTGGAGAGTAAAGGAGGGGCTGGGGGCCAGGGCAGAGCCCCGGAGCTGGGCACCTCGGTGGAAGTGCTCCCGGGCACCTTGGCCAGTGGCAGGGTTCCGAGTGTGCGCATCAGCACCCAGAGAGGTCCAGCTGGAAGTGCAGCTTCTGTTCCCATGATGACCTTGGGCCAACTGGGCTGGAAGAGGCTGCAGGCAGCTTCGGGCTGGTCCTTTGTCTGAGATCACAGCCTGCCCGGGCAGGGGAGAGGGCGGAAGAGCAGCAATGAATACTGGCGCCTGCCTCCTCTTCCTCCTGCTCTGGGTTCCCCGGCTGACCCATCTGTCTGTCTGTCTGTTTGTTGAGGCAGAATCTCCCCATGTAGTCCAGGCTACTCAGTATGTAGCTCAGTCAGGTCTTGAACTCAAGGTGATCCTCCTGCCTCAGCCTCCTGAGTGCTGGAATTATAGGCACGCAACCCCCCCACACTTGTTTCGGGTCTGCTTATTGAGCTGTAATTTACACAATGAAACATGCATTTTGCACGCACAGTTCAAAGAGTTTCCATAAATGTTGGTGTCGCAGCTTGATAGAATGGCTGGGCGTGGTTCTGTCTTTATTTTTACTTGTTTGGTGCTGGACCTTCTGTCACTGAGCCACACCCCAGCTCCAATATGCTCCACGCTCTGAGTCCTCTCCGGTCTTTCCCATCCCCCTGCTCATCCCTAACCCTACACTGTGGCCCTGGGAACCATAGATCTGTTTTCTGTCCTTACACATGAACGCAGTCATGTCTAGAGTTACATAAACGGAACCCTCCACGAACATTTTTCTGCTTGACTTCTTTCTTTGTTATTGTTTGAAGCAGGATCTTGCAACGTGGCTCAGGCTGGCTTTGAACTCACTGTGTAGCTCTGGGAATCCTCCTGCCTCAGCCTCCCAGCCAACAAATAAATGCCGGAAATACCTTTTTGCTGCCAGAGTTGTGGGATATTGGGCCGGAGGAGGATCTGAGTTTAATTATTCCTTCAGGAAAGAGCTTTCTGGGCAATAAGTCTGGCAGATTGTTCAGAGGAGAACTCTAACAATGGAAATGTGATACTTTAAAAACAAACCCACCAACAAACAAAGGGACAGCATTCTCCTCCCCGAGAAAGCCTGAGGTGAGGTGGGCCCGCATCCCTGAAGGGCACCCCGGATTCCAAACCCAGAGACTCAGACTCTTCTGCTAGCGATGAGGGGCACGTCCAGGCGGGAGATGGCTCCAGGGACTCCCAGAAAGGGGCTAACTGAGGGGACCCCCAGGCTGTGTCACCCTGGGGCCATGTGGGTTGGGTGGCCCATGCCTGTGATCCCAGAATTTGGGAGGCTGAGGCAGGAGGATTGCTGTGAATTCAAGGCCAGCCTGGGCTATATAGCAAGATTCTATCTCAAAAGGACAAAAAACCAGAACAGCAGCCCAGTGGTCCGCTCACCTTTGCCCCGCTCTGAGGTCAGGAGAGGTGTCGCGGGTGTTGTCTTCTTCCTGGGAGGAAGTGATGTGTTAGGGTGTGGTGATCAGGGTTGGAGTGGACCCTCAGGGCTTTTCCAGTCCAGTTCCCTCTGGGGAAACTGAGGCTCAGTGGTATAAGGGGGTGAGGACCACACAAACGCTGACTGGGCCTGAAGGTCCAGGAGGACAAGGACCCTCATGGAAGTACAGAAGCGAAGCGGAGAAGCAGGCTGCGGTGGGTGGCCACGGGCCCGGCATGGGCAAGAGTGGCTTTTGGGTCCGGCCACGCCACTTTTCCATCCGGGATCTTGAGGGAAGGGGCTCCTTTCCTGGACCCTCAGTTTTTACATCTGTGAAATGGGGACAGAGATGCCAATTCTGTAGGGTTCTTTCCTCCTCCTCCTCCCCCTCTACCTCCTCTTTTAATTCTGAGAGTGTCTCACTGTAGTGTTGCCCCCCAACCAGGGTGCCCCATTTTCCTCTCACAGGATGGGGAGGTGACAAAAGGGAGAAAGACATAGACAAGGACCAAACAAGCTGGGTGTGGTGGTGCAAACCTGGAGTCTTGGCACCCTGGGAGGCTGAGGCAGGAGGATTGCAAGTTTAAGTCCAGCCTGGCCATTTTAGTGAGACCCTGTCTCAAAGTAAAAAACAGTAAAAGGGCTGAATGTGGTGGCACATGCCCGTAATCCTAGCATTTGGGAGGCTGAGACAGGAGGATGGCCATGAGTTTGAGGCCAACGTGGGCCACATAGTGAGTTTGAGGCCAGCCTGAACTATGTAGGGAGACCCTGTCTCAAATGGAGCAAACAAAGTTAAACTAAACAGGCTGGGGATGCAGTGCAGTGTAAAGGTCCTGGGTTCCATCCCCAGCGCTGAAAGCTCAGCCTGCACAGCAAATGTGCTTTGCCTCTCTCGGTGTGAGGCAGTGCGGTGGGCGCTCCCCGCCCCCCCGCCAGGTACCCCCACCCTCTCGGGCTCTGGACCTGCCCGGACTTGCAGGCGTCGCTGGGAATCCCTGGGGCCCAGGCCTTGCAGGAGGAGGGCCAGGGAATGTGCACTGGTGCCGGATCAGGCTGGTGCGGACCTCGGGATTTCTCCCTGGCCCAGGGAGGGGGCAGGAATCCCAGCTCCAGGGCCTCACACACCCTTCTGCTTTAATCTCATCTGCTTGTCACAGGAGTCTGGGAGATAGGCCAGGGTGATGTCCCCAAGATCTTGGGGAGTGACCAGCTGGCCACTTCAAAGAAACTCTATCTCCCTGGAGAGGTAGATGGCGAGTGATTAGAACAACCGTGTCTGCTGGGGCTCAGTACCAGGCCAGAGAGATGGGCGGCACTGGGGTCACCCAGATGAGCACACAGGCAGGCGCGGTGTGGGGTGTTTCAGCCTCTTGCAAAATGCTCTGCAGGAGCCTGGTGTGGTAGTGCTTGCCTGGTAATCCCAGCACTCCGGAGGCTGAGGCAAGAGGGTCTCCAGGAGTTCAAGGCCAGCCCGGGCTATATAACAAGATCTTGTCTCAAAAAGACAAACTAAAATTAGAAACAAAAACCAAAACAAAATAAAACTTGTTTAATTTTACACACAGGAGGCCGTGGATTTGATTCCCAATTCTAGGGGAGAAAATATGAAGCGAAACAAAGTGAATGGAACCCGAGGCGGAGGCAGGAAGCCGACGCTTGGGGCTCAGAGGAGACTAAAAAGGTCTGCAGACAGATAAAAGAGACACGGGTGTGAACTCTTCAGCATCCGCAGCGCCTGTGGAGATAAGAGGTCGGGGCCTGTCTGGTGGGGACACAGCTCAGCGGCACAGCGCCTGCCTGGCAAGCGCAAGGTCCTGAGTTCGATTTCTGGTTTAAGAAACAGAAATCAGGGTCTGGGTCCTGACTCCACAAGGACAAGGACACTCCCTCCATCCACGCTCAGCTTTCTGGGTGGGCACGGCGGCCCCGTGCTCCCCCAGCCGCTCCCCTCATCCCCTCTACCACTCCGGGCCCCCTGGAGTGGCAGCCCCTCTCTGCTTTGCATATCCAAGGGCTCTTCCAGAGGCCAGAGGTGGCCCCCTCTCAGGCTCCCGCTTCTCCTTCACGCAGTGCATCATCTTGGAAACAGGGCTGTGAGATTTCCGCCCCTGCCCTTTCTATTTTTCTTTGCTTTTCTTCCTCTCACACTGGAGACTGAACACAGAGCCTTTGCACAGAGTAGCACTCTGGGAGGCTGAAGCAGGAGGATCCCAAGTTTGAGCTCTGACTATTTAAAATTCTGAAACAAAGTCTTGCTAAACTGCCCAGGCTGGGCTCCAACTCGACATCCTCCTGCTCCAGCCTCCCAGAGCGCTGAGACTTTTGGCATCGCTACCTCTAACGAATGTCTGTGTACCACACTGGAGGATGCGTCTGTGCTGTCTCGGGGCCTGGCTGGCGGGGATGTAGCTCTAAACACTGGCCAGGAAGTTCCCCAGGAGTCAGAGACAGCGAGGGACATGGACCACCCCAAGCCCCCTCCGTGAGCCCCAGGAAGGGCTCTGTCCCCACCGTGTGTCCCACTCTTGGACTCCAGCCAAGCTGCAGGGCTGGGCGCTGCCCAGGGCCCGGCATGGAGCCCTGTGTGCCCTGCATGTCGTGTTTATGTTGGCATCAAGGCCGCTGGGGCAGGCTCACGTCCTGGGAGTAACAAACGGTGTCTTCTCTTCCTCTGCCAAAAGCAATCTTTAATCACCCTACAAGTCACCGCTCAGAATAGCATAATGGAAACAAAGCACTTCAAATCCTTTCTTGGGGGATAAACACAGCTCAGGAAGAAAAAAAATAAATAAAGTGAAACCCCCGGTGCCCAGCTCCTCCTCTGCGCTGTGCACAGGACCAGGAGCTGGGGAGCAGGAGAAGGGCCCGGAAGCGGCCGGACGCACTGGCCCTCAGAGGGCAGCATGGTGGTCACCCAGCCCGTGGATGCCCCCGTGTCTCTAAAGTGATAACAAGTAATTCCTACACAACACAAAAATGGATGCCTGGCTTGGGAAGCTGAGGCAGGAGGGTCCCAGGGATCTCTGACGTCTGAGTCCCGCTCGGACAAACAGAGATTTTAGAGAGAGCCTGTCTCAAAATACAAGATGAAAGTGCCGGGCTGTGTGCGTGTGTGTGGCGGGGCAGTGAGTGAGCATCTCTTTTCCTGGCTTCACGTCCCAGGCTCTGTGCTGGGCTCTGCACACACGCTGTCTGCGTCTCTCATAGACTAAGATGTGTCATCACTGCCACTTTGTGGGTGGCCCAGAGGAGGTTCAGCGTGTTGAAGAGACTTGGCCAGGGTCACACAGCTCTGCCCGGGCAGACACACAGCACACTGTTCACAGAGGGCCTGGTACACAGCCTGGTAGACAGTCGGCACTCAATGCATGCACGGTACATGCTGAATTCTCAAACGCCCCTTCCAGACAGATGGCCTGCAAGTAATTGTAAATGCTGTTCACGTTTTTCTTTCTTTCTCTCTTTCTTTTCTTTCTCTCTCTTTCTTTTTTTAAATTTTTGAGACAGGTTTTCATTATGTAGTTCAGGGTGGTCTTGAACTCACTATGTAGCCCAGGCTGGCCACAGACTTACAGTGACCTTCCTGCCTCAGCCTCCCGTGTGCTGGGATTACATCTGTACACTGCCATACCTGGTATGGACACGTTTTCATAGCTCGACTCTGGTAGATAGAGACAGGTCACAGAGAAAAGTAGGATTTGGGGCTTCTGTGAAGACTGAGCACTGGATATGTCTATTCTCAGATGAGAGCAATGGGGTGTTCACTAAAAAACTGCTCTTAGGCTGGATGTGGTGGTGCACACTTGCGATTCCAGTATTTGAGGAGGCTGAGGCAGGAGGATCCCAAGTTCAAATCTAGCCTGGGCATTTTAGTGACTTAGTGAGACTCTGTCTCAAAATACAAAAATGAAAAAGGCTTGGGCATATAGCTCAGTGTAAAGGTCTTGGGCTCAATTTCCAAAAGAAGGGAAGAAAGAAAAAAGGGTGCTTTTAGTTTAAGGCGAACAGACACAGCCTTTGTGCAAGGGCACAAACACAAGAAAGACTCCGGGAGGCGTTTAAGTTCATCTTTGCCGCTGGGACGCTGCACCGTGGTGACCCTGGAAGCCCAGGAATGCCTGCAAGCCCTGGGTCCTGAGATAACAAAGTGCCCCTAGAAGCTTGACCACTGACAAGCTGACAGCTCCGAGCTTCCTGGCACCTGCTCTTCGCGCCTGCAGTGAGGGCGCGGGAGAGATGGGCGGGCGTCTCTGCAGCCCTCCCTGCCCGGCGGGCAGCCAGGCGGGCGGGAGCTCCTGGAATGTGGAGCTGCACTGGGTTGGACTCTCCCACCCTGACACTTGTTTTGGGATAAATCACACAATCTAAATTGGGGAATTTTGGTAAATTTTTCTCAACTGTAAAAGCAGCGATGAAGTTTCGGGGAGAATTTGATGAGATAACGGAAGTAAAGGCTTAGCCCAGTGCTCAGTGCCCAGTGTGTACCACAGATGCCGTTGAGAGCTTAGTTACCCAATCTGGACTTGAGTGCTCAGTGATCCTCCTGCCTCAGCCTCCCAGAGTGCCGGCATCACAGCCAGGCGTCACCACATTTGGCAAGGGGGTGACTTCAGAGCAGAGATCTGAAGCACTCAAGTCCAGATTGGCCACACTCGCCCCTTGGTCGTATCTGCCAAATCCCAGGCGTCTCGAGGCTCCGGGGCCTTCCCAGGGGCCTCCAGGGTCAGCGTTTGGTGCCCGAGCCCGGCAGCATGCATACAGCAGGCAGGAGTTCAAGGTCTGCTTTTCATCTACAGCGCACACCCTGGGGCCCCCGCAAACCTATGCGACTTGTCTCCCTGGTCCAGAGGCCTGGGTCCCGCCCCCCTCCCCCTGTTGGTCTTTGGTGATCTTCATGTGCTCCAGAATTTGAGCGAATTTCAATTTTGTGGTGGAAAGTTTTGTGTAAGGCTTCTTTTAGCATAACATTTGAGATTCATTCACACTGAAACTTGTATCCCTCAGTACTCAGGAGGCTGAGGCAGGAAGATCGCTATGAGTTTGTGGCCAGCCTGGGCTACATTGTGAGTTCTTGTCCCCCTGCAAAAAAACAAAAACAAAAAAATTACATCGAATTAAAAAGCTAAAACAAAATTGGCTTCACCTTGGGGCTGCAAGGCTGTCAGTCTGTCTTAAAAAACCAGAGAAGCAGAAAATCTTGTATCAATAACTTCCTCTTTTTTTTAACCCTTCTTAATAAAATCATAGAGCAGTTGTTCTTTGAATAGACATACCACAGTTGGTTTAACCTTCCTTATGTGAATGAAAATCAGAGCTGTTTATAGCTTTTGTCTGCCTAGTTGTTTATTCTGTGGTATTGGGGACTGAACTCTAAGCCTTCACCCTGAGTAACAGCCCTAGTCTTCTTTTATTGTTTATTTGGTCTAAGTTGCCTGGGTTGGATTCTTATGTGCAATCCACCTGCCTCAGCCTCCCCAAAGGGCTGGGATTACATCCCTGCACTATCAGGCCCGAATACTTTTATTTTTTCCCCCATGTCTTTCATATTTTGCTGCTGAAGGAACCCAGGGCCTCAAGTGCACCGGGCAAGTGCTCTGCTACTGAGCTGCACCCCTCGCCCTGCCTTGGCCGCAGCGTGGAAAACAGATGCTTGGGCTAAAGAGGCAGTAAACCATCCAGGTGACAGGCTGCTGCCATTATCCAAGCAAGAGATAACTCAGCGCTGGGGCAGCGCTTTGACCCCGTATGAAGCTCTGCATACGCTTTGTTCTGGGTCTCTGAAGAATTTAGAAAACTCCCCTTCCCTGGAGACAAGCC